>JARACY010004059.1:0-28982 GCA_029255725.1 Scrobipalpa atriplicella | reverse complement strand
CTGAGCGTAAACGACCTAAACAAAGCTCATTCCGCCCCGTCTGACAGGTTATTCCAGATAATATTTTCGATCAAGCATTTAAACAAAGTACTTTGGAAAATAATATATTAAATACAAATCAACTCATTTATGCCAAAAACCGGCTACTTTTTATTACTTAGGAACGACGAAGCGAAAAATTAGGCTATATTATAATATTAGATTTACTCAGATGTACTAATTTATGCAAATTAAAACCAGTATTAAAGTAATCAAATATTTCTTGTATGTCAAGGTGGCGCAAAAAGTAAGTTAAAAAAGCGACCAGACGATAATTAATTCAAAATATAAATAAATTGTTGTAAGGTGCCAAACGATGCCTTTGGTCGTGCCCATGTAATAAAAACATAACCCTTCCTTGACAGTCGGGTAAAAATAGGTAATATTTTTATCCATGCTGGACTGGGAGCGATAGAAAAACCACAGGAAAGACGTAGATTGCTCCAGCTGCCTTTCCATCCAAGCATGCTGTAGAAGTCAGCAAAATGGATTCGAGGGTTACAGTGTATTGTAATTTAGGCGATGGGCTGATAACCTGTCACTATGAGCAATTCACATTTCGATCTAAAATTGCCCTCAATACTTGTCAGACGTGGCGAAAGCGCCTGTTACCAAGGGATAAAAGCGTGCTTTTATGAACGTGTAATTATTTTTCGTTCTCGCTAGGCAAACTTTAACTCTGCCACAGGACCCTGCGCCAAGCAGCTGACTGTTTCGTTAGTGTGTAGGAAGGGATCCAAGTGCCTTCTAGGCGCCTGGAGGAGCTCATAGACTCATCATTAGACCTCCATCAAGAGCAAAACCATTGCCAAAAAAATTATAACTGATTTTTTGCAATCAAATATCTTTAACATGGATGATGTATTTAACGTAATTCAAACTATGTACTTAGTTTGTTAAAGATATTGGATAAAAGAAATTTCAAATGAGATTCATTTGATATTTATCTTTAGGTAATAAATTTATTTATGTGTTTTAGGAATGGGAAATACAAAACGTTCTCTTGAAGTCTCTGGCAGTTTTGACTAATTGCATCACCCAGATTAGTTAGATTCGGTCATTCATACTGCAATCAAGCGTAAAATGTAAAACAGCTTGGAAACTTTCCTAGATTTTCGAGAAATCTCTTGAAATTCTAAGTTTAAAGTGAGTAGGCCGAGGGCGGCTGGTTTCCTTAACCGCAAGATCTAAAAATAAGTAGGTACTTAGTAGGTACAGTCTAAATCTAAAGCCTGATCGATTTGTAAAAATAATTATTCTAATACAAGACCGCACGCAACAAATCGATTTCAACGTAAACATAGACGTGTTTTTATTGGATTTTATACTGACAAGATTGTATTTTTTATTTTGAGTCAAAACGAAAAGAAGCAAAAACTAGCTAACTTTAGAACGTTATTTTTTTCTTGGCCGCAAAGGATAACTCATGGTCACATCCGTTACGGCTGTTTTTTATTTTTTGAATTTGAATAAAATAACAAGTCGCACAAAAAATTCAAAAATATGATAGGTAACGTTTTTGTTTTGCTTGTTGCAGATAAAACTCCTGATCGTGCTGGCCACGGCGCTGGCCGCGGTGACAGCCACGGTCCCCCCCTTCCTGCGACCACCCCGTCTACTGCGACAGCAAACTCCTCCACCACGTGCAACTCAGCGAGATCTACAAGGACTCCAAAACATTCGTCGACTTCATCCTCAAGCAAGATCAGAACACAACGCTGCAAGCCTTCGACGTTTTACTCAACAAGACTAACAACAACCCCAGCAAAGAAGATCTCCAAGTTTTTATAGACAAATATTTCGATACTGAAAGTTCTGAGTTAGAAGCCTGGAACCCGTCAGACTACGATCCCAATCCTGCATTCTTAGCCTTCATTCGAGATGAAGAACTCAGGCAATTCGCTAAAGATGTCCACGCGATCTGGCCTACCCTCGGAAGGAAGGTAAAGGAGGTGGTGAAGCAGAACCCGGAGCACTACAGCTTCATCCCCGTATCACACGGTGTTATCATACCAGGGGGAAGGTTCACTGAGTTGTACTACTGGGATACTTACTGGATTATCGAGGGTCTACTCATCAGTGGAATGGAGGATACCGTCAAAGGAATGATTGCGAATTTGATCGAGCTGTTGGTGAAACTTGGGCACATCCCCAATGGTAGTAGATGGTACTACCAGGAGCGTAGCCAGCCGCCTCTGTTATGCGCTATGATGTATATTTACGTCAAACACACAGGCGATATCGCTTTTCTGAAAGAAAATATCGATGCGCTGGAATCTGAGCTCCAGTATTGGTTAGACACGCAACGAATCACCTTCAGTGTAGACGATAAAGATCGAGCATACACTCTACTGAGATACTATGCTCCTAGCTCTGGGCCACGACCTGAGTCATACAAGGAAGATTACAAAAATGCACAAAGGTTCGGAACTGCTGAACGGCAGCTGGAGTAATCTACGTCTTTCCTGTGGTTTTTCTATCGCTCCCAGTCCAGCATGGATAAAAATATTACCTATTTTTACCCGACTGTCAAGGAAGGGTTATGTTTTTATTACATGGGCACGACCAAAGGCATCGTTTGGCACCTTACAACAATTTATTTATATTTTGAATTAATTATCGTCTGGTCGCTTTTTTAACTTACTTTTTGCGCCACCTTGACATACAAGAAATATTTGATTACTTTAATACTGGTTTTAATTTGCATAAATTAGTACATCTGAGTAAATCTAATATTTAATATGCCTAATTTTTCGCTTCGTCGTTCCTAAGTAATAAAAAGTAGCCGGTTTTTGGCATAAATGAGTTGATTTGTATTTAATATATTATTTTCCAAAGTACTTTGTTTAAATGCTTGATCGAAAATATTATCTGGAATAACCTGTCAGACGGGGCGGAATGAGCTTTGTTTAGGTCGTTTACGCTCAGCCTACCCCATTAGGGATAAAGGCGTGATATGATGTATGTAAAAAGTTATAACTCAAAGTCAAATCATAGTAAGTCGTTTTCTAGTAAATAATATTAATATAAAATGCAAATGTTCATATAATTAGTACAACAACAGGAAGAGAACCAAGCAGTTGGTAAATTCTATAGATTTTTAATCGCTTCCAGTCCAACATGGAAGAAAACCAAGGCTGAACAAAATTATGATAAATGCTTAGTTTAGACAAAATTTGATGTCAGCTCTTTACCACAATTGGTTTTAAACCACGATTCAACTTTTTACATTAAAGTCACGGCCTGTGAGCAGATCATAAAAAATACAAAATCCCATTTTTTTGTCTTCTGTAAAAAGCCTAGTTATTTTTTATTGCGTTTAGTAAAACTATCTACAACAACTGCTTCAAATTTTTGCGAGTCAAATAACAGTTTCTAAGAAACTGTTTAAGAACGGAAGATTTATACATACACAAATCACGCCTTTATCCCTAGTGGGGCAGGCAGAGCAAAAAAGACCTAAACAAAGGTCGTTCCGCCACGTCTGACAAGTTTTGAGGGTTATTATAGCTGATTATGTATATAGGTATTGCTATAGTGACGGATTGTCAGCCCATCGCCTATAAATTGCAATACACTTAAACGCTCGAATCCCTTAGCTGGTTTTTACAGCATGCCCGAGAAGAGATGTAGCTGGCACATTCTATGTTTTTCTATCGCTCCCAGTCCAGCATGGAAAAAAATAAGCTTATAAAATAAGTTAAGATTATTTGCAAAAAAAAAAGTAACAAAAATGTTACTCGATATTTTAGTCAGTAAAATAAAAAAAATATATACCTAAAAGATCTTTGAATCAAATTATAATATGCAAGAATTTGAGTGTTTATCAACACTGGCTGAATATACATAATTACTTATGCATATTATTAATGTTACACTTGTTATATTACATTCTCAAACTATAATAATTCATTCTTTATTTTTTTTTATTCCTTATCGTAATAAGTGAGTGTCAAATTCCATACAAGTAAACAATTTTTATTGTAGACTTTAGCGCACGTCTTCGGTATTTTTTCTTTATTTGATAATAACTATAATCATTAGTCTCTACATAAATATTGTACCTAGAGGAAAAATAACCAGTTGGTTGCTATGATTATGTGAAAATTGCTCCACTGACTGTATACAGGGTGTAAAAATAAATGCGTTCCATTAATTCTACTGATGATAACAAACAACTTTCGCAAAGTACAAAAAGTTAAGCTCCTAATAAAATGTTGCCTTTGTCTAATATTGTCCATACAAAATTGCAGATGAGAAGAGCAGCTTTGTATGGAAAATGTCAATTCTTTTTTTTGAGCTAAAATTTTTGTGCTTTGGGAAAGTTGTTTCGTATCAACAGTTGTTGTTTAAAGGACTGCAGTACTTTTTTTTACACCTGTATACAAATGTAGAGATCCGAGTGTGATATACAGACGTTAAACAGCAATTAAACAGCTAATACGAGTACATTATGTTTTAGACGTCCAGCGTGGAAATATAATACTATAAATATACCTTAAAATGGATTTTGCTTTAACATCCTATTGTTTTAAACTTCACCATAGCTATATTCATAAATATTTGCTATGTTACTACTCAATAAAGCGTCCTAGGGCCGGTTAGTCATATATTTATTTTATTTATTAAAAATCAATAAAAAAAAATTACACTCAGAATGGTTCTGTTCTGTCCCCCATTTGCCTCTACTACTTAGTATTAATAATAATCCGAAGCAAAGCAAAAAGAAAATACTAATTTTTTTCTTAGTTCAACGGTTTACCTTGTAGGTGTTTTTATAAAGAAACCATAACCTTGAATCAGTCCATGCCATGCCGTGATTACTAGTGCACTATTGAGCAGTCTTTCCATACTGTAACTAGCTAAGCTAATATCCGGAAGAGGTTATTTTCCTATCTTCATCAGAGTATCAGATCCTTTAAGCAGCCTAGGCTCCTATATTGTGAAATAAATAAACTAAACTAAACTAAACTGACATACTTTGTATGACGACCAGTTTCAAAGACAGCGACCGGACTCACGACGATTTAACGTGCCCACCAAAGCACGGAACTTTTTTTCTTGACAGATACTCAGGTAATTCAGCCTGCATTGTCCCAAACAAACTGGTGAAAATCTTAAAGAGTGATAAATTAACAAGTTTCAACTTTTGTGTTCAAACCTACGACCTCTGGTCAGGAGCACAGGGTTTCGACCACTGGACCACGGAGGCAGTATTTTTTTATAAAGAAACCATGGCCTTGAATCAGGCCACGCCATGCCATGTCAGACTGGTGCACTATTGTCCAGCAGCCTTCCTATGCTGCAACTAGCGACATGTCCGGAAGATATCCGGTATTATTTAACAAAGTAGGAAAAAAAACAATAGAAAGGTAAACGAGTTATTCCTTCACACTAATTTATGGTGATTTCTTTATTGCAAACGATGGGAAATGAACTATCATCTATGTAAGCAGCGCTACAGTCTAGCTAGATAACATACTCATAACTGCCTCCGTGGTCTAGCGGTCTGAGCCATGGGCTCACGAGCCGAAGGTCCCGGGTTCGATTCCCGGCGGGGGACAATGACTTTGTGTTGTTGTTTTCTAGTTTGGTTAGGACATTGCAGACTGATCACCTGACTGTCCGAAAAGTAAGATGATCCATGCTGTCGGATGGGCATGTAAATAGTCGGTCCTGCACCTGATTTCTCTCTGGTCGTGTCAGTCAATCTGTCCCATCAGAATAAGAGATTGAAGGAATAGAGAGTGCGCTTGTGTATTGCGCTAACACTTGGGCACTAAAAACTAGTCCTGCGCAGTTGGCTTATCTCTGTGAGATTGGCCGCCATCACCGAAAATCGGTGGGAGGACTATTATTATTAGATACTATAACCCACTATGGACTAGTGGAAAAGCAGAATGCCTCGCACACCATGAGACCAAATTGGATTGTCTCATGTCTCATGTGTGTGCCAGTAATTTGACAAAATAACATTTACGTCACTACTTCAAGTCGTAAAAAGAAAGATTAATTATATTTGCGCGTGGTAGTCATTATTCTTTAAATATATCAACAATAGTATTTTAATGTTCCTTTGTGCGACCAATAAGAAGACTTCTAATGGTTTAAGACACCATTTAGAGAATCATTTGTCGCTTGAAGATGATTTTACGGTACCTACCTATGTGACTATAGCTAGTGCTCAACGCAATAGACAGTACCTATTGTATTATTAATACACCATAGGTAGGTTTAAATTTTTCTCTATCTTCGAAATACCAATTACTCATTCACCAGCAAAGCTACGATCTTTCATTATAAATATACATAACACACCTACAACTACAAACAGAGTCACAATCACGTCTATTGGGGTAGAAAAAACATTATGGTCCGATAACACTTTGCACCATTTTTGAGCCATCACTACAAAACTGTGATTATTCTAGTGAAATATAAAATACTAACGGACCCGCCCTTCGTCCAGCCCTTAAGAATATCTTTTCCCATGGGAATGATATACTTTCCCGTGGTAAAAGTCAGTTAAAAACCTTCCTCACGAATCACTCCATTTATCAAAAATAACCGCATCAAAATACGTAGCGTAGTTTTAAATATCTAAGCATACATACATACAGACAGCGGGAAGCGACTTTGTTTTATACGATGTAAAGGATTAAGTACCTACGTCTTTTTCTTGAATTGTAAAAGAAAACATTTCCATAATTAAATTCCAGTAACAGGAATTGAATAAGTAATTTGCTATACAAGTTAGTAAGTAAATATTGAAAAGAAAACTGATTCGTCAAAGGCATCAGGGCCTGTAGCTAGCATAATAAATCATGCTAAACTCGATACAGAAGTGTTCACGGTCACAGCATTCAATACAATACATACATATACATATAATCACGCCTTTATCCCTAACGGGGTAGGCAAAGCGTAAACGACTAAAACAAAGGTCGTTCCGCCACGTCTGACAAATTTTGAGGGTTATTCCAGATGGATCTGTATATTTAGTAAAGTTGTAATAAATTACTTTATGTAATAAGGATTCCTAGTTGACTACGGAACCCTAAAAACGTGAAAATATATAAACCAAACATTTACCTATACGAGCCACTGAACTGAACTACTAGAGGTATTATAGCACGAGCTTGGAATCCTTGGATCAAATCAGAAACCATGGTTAAGCCATGGGTTAAAGCACGGTTCCAGTTATGAACGTGCAATCAAAGGCCAATGGTCATGTTATGTCATGGGTTTACTCGTAAAATTATTGGTTACAATATTTTCATATAGGTACACAAAGATAAGAAAATAGGGTGGTCGCGGTTCGAATCCCACCACGCGATTTCATATTTACGTTTATTCGGCTCAATTTCGATGAAGGAAAACACCGTGAGGAAACCTGTACACGTCTGCGAAGACATGAAAAAAATACGGTATCTAATGTTTGACTTTCCGGACGATATAATAAAATATTTCAAATACACTAAAAGGTCATCAAACTTCAGTTGACCGGAAGTGTCCGTTTTTCCGAACATGACGCATCCGAACGGACGTGACGTCACGTGCCAAGAGCCCTTGCGTCTACTGGCCTATTGGTTGGCTGTATCAATGTTTCCTTTGCTTTGTCTGCCACGCACAAGAGGAAAAAATACTTGACCATTTTCCTTAGTTTGCGCGGCAATTTAGCAGTGTGATTTATTTAATTTTTTTTATTGTTGCAAAAACGTACGTAGGTATAGTCACGCCACTACTCTATTCCTAGAGTAGTGTCAGCTACTCCGTAAAAGGGCGTTTACATACATATATACAAACTCACGCCTGTATCCCTAATGGGGGGCAGAGCGTCAACGACCCAAACAAAGGTCGTTCCGCCACGTCTGACAAGCTTTGAGGGTTGTTTTAGGTAGATCTGTATATTGCTGTAGTGACAGGTTGTCAGCCCATCGCCTAAATTATAATACACTGAAACCCTCTAATCCCTTAGCTTATTTTTACAGCATGCACGGGAAGAGATGCAGTTGGCACATTCTATGTTTTTCTATCGCTCCCAGTCCAGCATGGAAGATAGGTCGTTTACACAACGTTTTTATAATACACCGGCTTAATTAATCATTCCCCGCTTCCGAGGGCACGTTTAAAACAATCTTTGATCTGTGTCTGGCAGTTTTATATCGTACCTAAGTATCGAAATAAAATAAGCGTATCATTAAAAACGAAAAAAAAAACCGAGTAATAAATTCGTCAACGGTCGCACAGTATTTATAAAGGTGTGAAAAATAATTGACGTCACTTAAAACTAAAACAAATTATTTTAGCAGTGAAGTGACGCAAAGGTTACATTACAGCTTTTTTACGGCTTTTTAACTTTTACCCTAGTACTATTATATATTCTGTGCTTTTACAGCGGGAAAATGTTCAACATTGATTTCATATTTCACAAAATTATTAAATTCCTACAGGAAAACCCGCGTGCTATATCTATGTGTCCATATAGAAGATTTTTATTAACTAGACAATTATAGACTAGACAATTATAGACTATTTTATTTACAAGCACATTTATTTTAAAATCAATCAAAAATTTGCCTTCTCCATACAAAAATGCTCACCTCATTACTTGAGCAATTTTTTTTCAGCTTTGTCAAAGATTTTAAATATCATTAGTGTAGAACACGTGGTTTAAAGGAACGCAGTACTTTTTTTACACCCTGTATAGCAAATTATGGCACCCCGCGATGATGACGGAAAAGAACGGTAGGGACACCCTGACAACGGCATGAAAATCAGATTGTCGGCGCGTGAGAGAAATGCTGATTAGCAAGGAAATGACCTCAGATGCGGACTTCTCGCTAATAGTTGATGCTATTGTGATCTAGAGGTCCATAACCACATTTACATTTAATTGTAATCGACTGTTTGATCAGTGGCCAATTAAATGACTCTTTCCGAGGTGATAAGACATTTGACCGCAGTAAAAAGTAAACAGAAAGGTACAGGAAGTTAGAGGTTGTAGAAAGTATCCTTATCCGGAAGTAAAATTAACTTAACGTTGTCAATAAATTTAGACAAAAATGATGGTACAGGACGTGCTTAACTTAGAACGGCTATGCTGTGTCTCCAGAACTATTAGTTTCGTTCGTCTGTAGGTCCCTAACTGTCAAACAGACTTAATTACCGCATTTCCTTAGCCGGTTTCAAAAACCTTGACAGATAAACCTCAATATAACTTATCGGATGCTATTGAGAACAAGTATACCTCGGTACTTTACCTATATCGATAGTAATACTCGTATTTCAATAGAATTTTCACCTGTTATCTTAAGAGCATCTTCAAAAGCATCTGTTTAGCAACCCACACTTCAATTGTGGAAAATTATCAACGAAACATCCGTGGATGTTGGCAAATAAACAAACATATCAACAAAAATGTTCTTTAGATTAGATATCTTTATTGAGGATCTGATAAGCGCTTACGCTTAGGCAGAACAATAGAACAAAACCGGTACGAAATTTTGTACTTAAGTTGTTGTAATGAGGAACTATACCGGATATTTAAAGGACGTCCCATTTTAACATACATTCATAAATCACGCCTTTATCCCTAATGGGGTAGGCAGAGCGTCAACGACCCAAACAAAGGTCGTTCCGCCACGTCTGACTAGTTTTGAGGGTTGCTTAAGAAATATCTGTATACTGCTGCTGTAGTGACAGGTTGTCACACAGGATTGGCGGCGCCGCCGCCGTGCAGTGTGTGCTCCTGCAATATGCTCCTGCTCCTTAATATAGCACGAAGATCTGTGTTAATTGCCAAATACATTTTTTTATTCATTGCGTGTACTGAATCTGCTGAACTTACACAATGATTAAACATTTACGAAAAAAATATTGACAGTGAAAATAGCTATTATATTATAAGTTACGGTACCTAAATATCACCATGGAGGAATATAACATATACTATCATGCATGATATATTGTTTTTGTGACATTGAAAGGTCTTGAACCGGGTATCACCGTCGCGACTTGCGCCCGCGCACACCGCAGACGGCGGCACTTTCCAAATGAGAATTCGGGCCGATCAGATACGATACGTCACACGTCACTCAAGATTTGCAACTGAGATACAAGGATTAGTACTCAAATTGGGCGAATGATTGAATTAATCGAGGTTGTCTAGGTTTATTCCGTTAGTAACAACATAAATATATCACCATAGAGATAAAAATTTAAGCTTTCCAGTCCTAGGCCCGTATTAATAATCAGCTCTTGAGACTGACATCGAGTTTGAGTACACAGCAGAAATTACATTTCAGTCCAAACCGAGTGCCAAATCTATACCCAATCCCGAGATCGCTTCATAAATACAGCCCTAGTGTCAACCGCCAATAAATAGCTTCTGAGACTACTTACTCTTATCAGAAATGTCATTTTAGTACAAAATGGCCTGTCAAATACACACATAAAGTTGATCTCTATCTTGAAATCGCTTCATAAATTATACGAGCCTTAATGAGTTTTCCTGTAAGGCCGTGTAAATGTCCTGTGGTGTGTTATCGTCATATATGTACGTACCTGCTACATTTAAGTATATCTTTGACCAACTATAAAATCTCCTACTTTTTTGCAGTTTGGTGAGCCCCCTCTATTTTTAATATTAATATTAATATTAAATTATTCAATGTGACCGGTGGTATACCTAGGTGATCTTAAGATATAAAGGATTAGAGCTACATATTAAGTTTTATGTCGTAATTAAATCATATTAGGATTGGAAAAAGGTAGATGCTGAATAGCACTGACTCATTCATTAATATGTATTTCAAACTTTTATGATAATTCAGTTAATTCAATTTCAGCGAAGGAAAATTTGGCCAGTAGATATACTGTCTTAGATCTTTATATTATTACCGACGCATTTTATATGTTTGCCTGTTATTAACTAAGAATCTAAACTAGTTGGAAAATGGCGTTCAAGGAATCTAACTTACTTGTGACCTCCTTTCATTGCCAAATTCTGTTATCTGCCTATCTCGAAATTGACAGGAACATGGAATTAAATCGGAGATTTTTAGACCACATTATGTTATGTTTATTCAATTTGCCAAATGAAAATGACTCTACAATAATTTGGATGTGCAAAATTGTTTCCGGCCACATTGTAAGTAATATCTTTATTGTACCGGTTATTGACTATTGTTTTCAAAGTTCATTCGATGAGAGATTTATGATTTTCGTTTAATTTTATATGAAAATATCGTAAAATTTTATTTTAATATCGCATAAGGTAAGAAATCATTTTATTCAATTAAAATACATGAACATGTCAAGAAACATAATAAAAATAGTGACAAAATTATAACTTAAAACTAAAAATCAAAAATTCCACCCCGGATCATTCCTGGAGCAAAGGAACCCAAAATGCTTGCCGCATTTCCCGCGCTGGACAGCTATGGATAAACTTTGCGCCAGAAACGAACCGGAGCGGGGGTCACCGCCTTAATGATTCAAGTTAATATTTTCTCGTGTTGTGATTGTGAGCCATACCTACACGACACGACAGGGAGCAATAAAAAGCAAGGAGTATATAGTAAAATGGAATAAAACATGCTAAAAATAAGCCAAATACCCGCAATGTTAATCAACTTTGTGAATAAAATTTACCGTGAGTTTTGGTAATGTGATTCTAATTCAACATGGTGATTCTATGATTGTTACCATAAGGTTAACATTTCTTCTATTTATTTGTAAAAAGGTCTATGTAATAGTTTTTAAATATGAGAAAAAACAATATAATCAAAAATTCGACTCTGGCTGGAAGGGCATTTTGATTTGTTATCCTACTCTATATAAGTGCTAAGTTCGGATGTTTGAGTGCTTGTTACCACTGTACGACTCGGGATGAAACTTGGCACACATATAATATAGGTCCTGGAATATAACATAGGTTACTTAGGCTTTTACCGCGGGGAAATATCTCATTTCCACGGGAAAACTTATTCAACCGCAGGTGGTGTAATCGCGGAGCGGAAAGCTGGTTTCTTATATTTTCTGGTGAATGAATACATACTCGATTCTTATGTAGGTAGGTATATCAAATTCTTGTTACTAATTATGAACAGGTAATTTCTGATTGTAGCTCCAAATGTCTTGACCGTGAGGGCAGCCGGTGTCATATCAGATTTTTATTATTTTATATCTTTTAGGTAATTATAAAAATACCTTGTCTGAAATCCGGTCTCTTCAATTAAAGCCATGTATGTTTTTTTTATTAATACCGTGGGTAAAACTTATACCTATATTACTTAAGAATATACCTATTTACGTTTAATGTATTCAAGATTGTTTAAAAAATTGTTGCCTACCGCAGAAGCCACGTAATTGCATTAATTGTTAGTTTATGGTTACTGTTTATTATTTTTTAATAGTCTGTTGACTACAAAAAATATGATGTTAGATAATATAAAATTAAACTTATTGTAATTAAATAGCATCTGATGTTTCATCCGTCCGTGAACATGTGAAAATAGTAGGCATTTCCTAGCGATGAAATAAATGGTGGAATTTAAAAACATAATAATTACCAAAAATTAGAAATAATTATATTCAAATATCCTTTATAACTTTTTTTATTTACAAATTGGTTGTACCCTCATTTCCATTTTACCCTTTTACGGTTGAAGATAAGAATAGAAAAGATATAAAAACACAGAAACAAACCCGTTAAAATATAAGTTTATTAAAATGAGTATTTGTGTAAATAATGGAAAATACTACAGCCTTGGGTGAAACCGCGAGCGAAAAGCAAGTTCAAATTAAGTAAGTATAATTTTATTTGTGTGTCTAATTTAATTATCAATTATTTATTGTATTTTATTAGACCAAAGAATATTGTACTTTACATCGTGTGGAACTAATTTTAATTATTAAAAGTATTATTTCAATAATGATAAAATTTACTAAAAATTTCATCCCGTAAGTATTTTCCATCCACGTTTCTTTTTTACTTATTTATTCAAGTTTATAGGAAGACTATCACTTATAAGTAGTTTTTTATTTATTATTTTATTGTCATCATCTCTAGCCTTTTCTCATAATCATCTCCTTTTCCCGGATTTCACGGGGTCGGCGACCTAAGATAGGGGATTGAACGAGGGTACTGGTTTTTACACAGAGCGACTGCCATCTGACCTCCGCAACCCAGAAGGGAAACCAGACCCATTCCAAATTTTTAAACATCATTATGTAGTTTTAAAATATATGACTTACCATGACAGAAGTGTGATTATGACCAACCACCGCAACAGAAGCTTCAGCGCAGCGTGAAAAGTTCGCAAAAGTAACTGAATGTTTCCACAGGTTTCACGAGTTCGCGAAATCGCAAAATATTATCGTTCCTTGGCACTGGCACGTAATATTTATCTTTTCATCGATTGTCGTTATCTCGGCATTGTTTATATTTTCGAATTTTGAACGTAGAACAGTGGAATGCGTCCGGCGCGCGGCAAGGCTGGAGTGTGACTGCGCTGTTTGCGAGGTGACAGCGACTGATAGCACCGGCGGCGCAAGCGCAACCCTTTTATACCACTGATAACAGCGTAAGAGCCTGAAACACCAGGATGCTGGATAGCAAGGGTTCGAAGACACAGTTTCTGGGTTCTACGTAAGCCAATTTTTCTCACATGATTCCATGCTGGACAGGGAGCGAATTCTCTTCTGGGACATAAAAGGGATTCGATAGTTTTTGTGTAGGTACTGCAAATTCAGGTGGTGGGCTGCATTTCTTGACATGACCTTCAAAACGGTCAGGCGTCGCTGGAAAGATATTGTAGTAACTTTACTTAAACCCATTAGCACCACACTTTTGCTCTTTTCCATAGGGTCTCACTTGACTTGAATCATTGTGCACCACACTTTTGCTCTTTGGTCTAACTTGATTTGAACCATTGCGCACCACACTTTTACTCTTTTCCATAGGGTCCAACAGTAAAATAGATACTAGGGGTGCAACGTCTAGGATACCGATCCAGGCATACCTACATACTTACGTTCGCCGACTATCCTCCCTATCCCTCACATGATTCTCTATAACGATAAAATGTTGTTTCGCGGCAACGACTGTTCAATGGATTGTACCTAATTAGAAATTAATACGCATGTGAAATGAGTGTTACCGTTGGTAAATTATATTTGTGGTGAGTTGGTAATCACGATCTCAACCACAACATTTCTAGCTATAGTTAATATTAAGTTTCCTTTGCGATGCTCCTGACTCAAAAGCAAGCAAGTAAAACCATAGTGAAATAATACGGGGTGTAAGGGATAGCTTTCCGCAAACTGATAGGGGTTGCTTAGTCAACGAAACTGAACAACTTACGCCAGGTTTTTTTTTTCTTTTAGGAAATGAAATTATTTTTTTTCTTTCTCGTACAAAATGACCACCTTGATCAGACAATTTATATGGAAAAGCCATTTTTTTCATTTCCTGAAAGAAATTCCTGGTGAAATTTGTTCAGTTTCGTTGACTGAGCAACCCCTATCAGTTTGCGGAAAGCTATCCCTTACTTACACCCGGTATAATTTAAAATCCCATTTAAATTTTAGTAGGCTCAAGAGACAGGCTTTTTTGGATTCAGGTTGAGATTAAATACGACATACATAAAATTAACCCTAATGGGGTAGGCAGAGCGTCAACGATCTAAACAAAGATGGTTCCGCCCCGTCTGACAAGTTTTGAGGGTTATTTCAGATAGAGATAATTTCATCAGATCATTGATCATTCAGATAATATTGCTGTAGTGACAGGTTGTCAGCCCATCGCCTAAATTAGCCGCCGAATCCCTCGGATCCCTTAGCTGGTTTTTTACAGCATGCCCGGAAGGGGATGCAGCTGGCACATTCTATGTTTTTCTATCGCTCCCAGTCCAGTATGGAATCAAGCCTAATTCAATTTGGTAAAATATTAAGCAGTTGGAGTAACCCTAGAGTTCACAGGATTACCTCTGCCTTTTATACCCAAGCCGTTTATAAACTTCCATGCTGGTCTGGGAGTGATGGAAAAGCATAGAATGTGCCAGCTGCATCTCCTCCCGGGCATGCTGTAAAAATCAGCTAAGGGATTCGAGGGTTTCAGTATTGTAATTGAGGCGATGGGCTGACAACCTATCACTATAGCAATATACAGTTCTATCTGGATTTACCCTCAAAACTTGTCAGACGTGGCGAAACGACCTTTGTTTAGGTCGTTTACGCTCTGCCTACCCCATTAGGGATAAAGGCGTGATTATTATGTATGTATGTATGTTTATAATCAAGTCTAGGAAACGCCTATGATCATACTTCCGATAATAGATGATGATGATATAGATTTCCGCCTTCGAAATACAAATTCTAAGCACGTGAAGCTTCTCACGTCTAATACAACGCATATAAACAAACAAACATAAACCAAGTTCCCCAGGAAAACCTCATACAAGGAAATTATAGCCTGTGCATACGTCGACGACTACTTAACACACCTCTCTGCCATCAATCTTCCGAGTGACCTAACGCAATAACAACCTGTGACGTGACATATTGTATACAGCATAAATGTGTAGTGTAGGCTAAGCGTCAACGAAAAAAAAAGCGTAAATGCCCAGGGCCATTCCCACTGTGTCTATCCCGGTTGATATTTATGGGAACAGTTGTATGTCCAGCTGACAAGAGCAACTATGCCCATATGTCAACCCTTGGCCACCCAGGGTGGTATCTAGGAATAAACGGTCACTTTTTCATAGCCGTCCATCTTAGGTAGCAAAATGGAAAGATTTTCAGCTCAAAGAAATGTGAAAGAATTCATAACCTAGCCTAAAAAATTTTGTTATAGTCCGTCAACTATTTGATGATGGCTGACAGCTCATGCTAAATGAGTTTACCCGAGGAAATCAGATATTTTCCCGCGTTAAAATGTAGCTTATATTACTCAGGGTAAACGTAGCTTCCTAATAGTGAAACAGTTTTTAAAATGTGTCCACTAGTTTTTGAGTTCAATGTCATTTTATTTGAGCTGTCAGCAATCATCATACAGTGGACTGATTTATAGTTAGGCAAGTTCAAGATCAATCCATACCTAACTGGCTTCCGAAGAAGTAAAGACAAAGAATATTGATAGTTCATCCTCGTCAGCTGGCGGTGTGGTTGTGATGCGGTCGCGAGCCTACTGACGTAAACTGCTGCCCTGACCTTATAGTAACAGTCACAGTCAATAGGTAATGAAGAGGTAATTAACCAGGCAACAGATGTAGTATTACCTACATTCTTTCTATTATCTGATACAGATTAAATGTAAAAGTTAGATAAAATCATTGTCAGATGGTATCTGATGGTAGATTAGCGATAGCAGGGTTAGGTGCCTCTGTGAATGTTAGTATAGTACCTATCTAAATCAAGAAGTAAATTAGGTTATATTTTGCACAGAAAGCAGTTTCATAGAGCACTATGTTATCACAAAAATAAGAACAGCTTAAGGTATTATATAGGGTTCAGTTATACTAAGTTTGTAAATATGTTTCGATATTTGTTACTCGATCACGCTTCGATGGATCGGGATGAAAAAGTCACAGCGGTCAACACGTCGTCATAATCCGTGACAAAGTGGTGACAAGTTGTCAGTGTTGTGGTTGTGCAAACCCTGTGACGTAGTGACCTTTACCAGTGCAAATAGTAAACAAACATATTGCAAAATAAGTCGTTTTTAGTATTAGAAAGTATGTTGCTGTTTGCCTGGGGCACTGCAGGTTCAGAGACATGAATCATTTGCGTATGCGAATAGTAAACAACATTAAAAGTCAATTTTAGGTCTAGGTACATGTGTATCTTCCATGCTGGAAAAACGTAGAATGTTCCAGCTGCCCTTCCTCCCGGGCATGCTGTAGAAGTCCGCAAAAGGGATTCGAGGGATAATATTAATGCAATTTAGGCGATGGGCTAACAACCTGTCACTATAGCGATACACACACATAACAATCTATAATAAATTGTATATTATGTATGTTACGCACAATCCCCGAATTCACTCATTGGCCAAAAAAAGGGACATTCCGCGGATTGTGCATTGCAAACCGCACAACATATACCCGGGAAGGGAAGAGAAGCAATTATTAAATTCTATGGTTGCATTCAGTCTAGTAAGCAAGAATATTGATTACGCATGATGATAATATGAGGTAAGGTAGTACTATATGCAACCTTCTGTCGAGTTACTCGTATTTACATTTCAGCCGTATCCGCATCTGCCCTTGTAACGCCGACCTAGGTTTACTAACGACAATATAAAATACCTTTTAATCGCAGCCTTCAAGTTTTCATTTTGGAAATGTACTTTGGCAATTATTATCTCCTCTACTTCCTCCGTGGAATCCAAATGTAATTCGGAAGTATGTCAATAAAGTGTACTGTAAATTTCCTTCACAATTTAATTATTTGGTACTTTTTACGTTTGATGTAACTTTAATAAAGTAATTTCTTGTTGCTCCATATAAATTGACTCTAATATTTATGACAATCAAATGGCTGAAGGGTGGTAGAAAAATGAGAAATAAGTTATTATTTTTTTGGTTGCTCAGTTCAGTCAACGAAACTGAATAATTTTTACCAGCATTTTTTTTTTCAGGAAATAATTATATTTTTTTTACTACCTATACAAAATGACCACCTCAATCAGACAATTGTATGAAAAGGCCAACATTTTTATTCATCTCCTGAAAAAATATCCTAGTATAAGTTGTTCAGTTCCGTTGACTGAGCAACCCCTATCAGTTTCTGATACGCTGTACCTTACACCCGGTATGTATTAATTTTGCAATTTGTTGTTGTAAGTGTTTCTGTAATCTAGATTGTCGTTAGGTATTGTATCCACTTGACTGAGTAAAACCCCATTTTACAGGAAAGTGTACCTGACAAACAGAACACTCACATATGCATATAGGCTGTTGTCATCGATATTGACCGTATTTCCCTAGAGATATTGTCCCTATAGCTTGGTAAACCTGCTGATTTTTTTTACTGCCTCCGAGGTCTAGTGGTCTGAGCCATGGACTTTCGATCCTCCAGAGGGCCTGGTTTCGATTTACAGGTGGGAACACAAAGTTGATATTTGTTAATTTATCACTTTGTGATATTTCCCCAGTTTGGTTAGGACTTTGCAGGCTGTATCACCTGATTGTCCGAAAATTGCATGCTGTAAAAACCAGCTAAGGGATTCGAGGGTTTCAGTGTATTGCAATTTTAGGCGATGGGCTGACAATCCGTCACTATAGCAATATGCAAGACGATCTGAAATAACCCTCAGAACTTGTCAGACGTGGCGAAATTAATGACCTTTGGTCGTTTTCGCTCTGCCTACCCCATTAGGGATGAAGGCGTGATTTTATGTATGTATGTATGTAATTTAATGCTCCTAGCTCGCTCCAGAGTCAACTCTGTCTCGATTCCATTAGACTGGAGTTGAAGAAATCCACCGCAAATAAAAAGAAGACATTGTTGTCCCAATTACCTAATTACCTTGAAAATATATGGGGGCTGCTTTTTTATTTCACAACATTCTATTTACGTCAATGACTGTTGGTCAAGATCATCACCCGCATTGGATAACAGAGTATCGCAGATCACTTCCCTTGGTATAGTATACCTAATTAATTAAAATTATAACGTAGTAATTCGACAATACGCAATACGTATAAGTACTACAAATATTCTTTACTAGATTTCCGCCCCGCGGTATTCTCTGGCTAAATGAGTTTTCCTGTGGGTTATAAGTGTTTTAAAGTTCTCCCAACTTCCCAACCCAACCGATTTTCGGAGACGGCAGCCGATCCACCATTTCCGCGGGACTTAGCCCAGAAATAAATCAGGCGCAGGACCGACTATTTACATACCTATCCGACAGCATGGATCATCGTACTTTTCGGACAATCGGTTACCAGCCTGCAATGTCCTAACCAAACTAGAAACAACAACACAAAGACGTTGTCCTCCGCTGGGATCGAACCCGGGACCTCCGGGTCGAGAGCCTACGGCCCAGACCGCTAGACCACGGAGGCAGTTAATTACCTACTAACAACATAACATCCATCATGCGAGATCTAGAAGTTAGTAAATTAGGTACACGACACATTTTTATGTTGTATTGTTGTGACAAACACAATCTTCAAATCTTTATGAATAGGATGAGGTAATATCTCAAAGGAAGTACCTGAGGGATTTCCCTTAGAAGCCTCCAACATGTATTTTGTCATGTACAACATTTAGCATTACGTTTCTTTCACAAATTATCCTTAATATTTTCCCTCAGTGACACGCTTACTTCGCATTTCACAACGAAAACACCTTTTCACTACTAGGCTGTTAATGCACTGCCTATCCCGGAAGGGGAAAAGTGTGGCTTTACCGGGTGTAAGGGACAGCGTACCGGAAACTGATAGGGGTTGCTAATTAACGAAACTGAACAACTTTCACCAGCAAATTCTTTCAGGAAATGAAAAAAAAAAATGGCGTAACCATACAAAATGTTTGATCAAGGTGGTCTTTTTGTATGAGAAAATATTTTTTTTTTCGTTTCCTGAAAGAACTTCACGTTGAAAGTTGTTCAGTTTCGTTGTCTGTGCAACCCCTTTCAGTTTCTGGAACTCCGTCCCTTACATCCCGTATGTCTACAAGATCTTTGAAAATTAGAATACTAATTCATACATAAAATCACGCCTTTATCCCTAATGGGGTACGCAGAGCAAAAACGACCGAAATATAGATCGTTCCGCCACGTCTGACAAGTTTTGAGGGTTATTACAGAGATGATTATGTATACTGCTATAGTGACAGGTTGTCAGTCCATCGCCTAAATTGCAATACACTGAAACCCTCGAATCCCTTAGCTGGTTTTTACAGCATGCCCGGGACTCCTCCCGGCACCTCCAGCTGGCACATTCTATGTTTTTCTATCACTTCCAGTCCAGCATGGAAGTAGAATACTAATGCAGGGGGATAAATCAGTCTTTAAAAAAAATAGTCCTGTAGCTATCCTTAGCTACGCGCTACGCCGTAGCACATTCGTAGCATGTACCGGTTTATGGTTATCTCAGAAAGAACTGGAAGTTACCTAATTGTAAGTAAACTTCGGACAAATATTTCTTTAATAATTCTAAACTGCATACATACATACATATACTCACGCCTTTATCCCTAATGGGGTAGACAGAGCGTAAACGACCTAAACAAAGGTCGTTCCGCCACGTCTGACAAGTTTTGAGGGTTATTCCACTGTATATTGCTATTAGTGACAGGTTTTCAGCTCATCGCCTAAGTTACAATACTGAAACCCTCAAATCCCTTAGCTGATTTTTACAGCATGCCCGGGAGGAGATGCAGCTGGCACATTCTATGTTTTTCTATCACTCCTAGTCCAGCATGGAAGTATAAATATATCTTTAATAATTCTAAACTGTGACTGCAAAAATACAAAAAATAAGTAAGTGTTAACTACTATAAGTACCTATTGCAGCTACTTTGTAAAAACACGCTCAGTAGATTTGCTTTAGAGCTAGTAGGTGATTATTTTTAAATGCCTTCACAATCATTAGGTACTTAGTGGTAGGTACTGCTACGCTACGTCCAACTCTTTATGGCTAACAATGAACAGTCAATCAGCAAGGATGTTATGCCAGTTTTGCAAATCGGCAGTCATCTTCCAAATGTCTTTTCAAGGCACTCTGTCGTGACCGTGAAATGATTTCTACATTAAAGTGTTTGTTGAGCAGGAAAATAGGACGAGATAAAAGTAGGTACTGATATTTTTTTGCTTCGTCGGAATCACGGGTTTAAAAACTAAACTGCCTCCGTGGTCTAGTGGTCTGAGCCATGGGCTCCCGATCCGGAGGTCCTGGGTTATTTGTTAATTTATCACTTTGTGAGATTTACCCCAGTTTGGTTAGGACATTGCAGGCTGAATCACCTGATTGTCCGAAAAGAAAAAAGATTCCGTGCTTCGGAGGGAACGTTAAGCCGTCGGTCCCGGTCACTGTCTTTGGTAGTGGTCATTACACAAACCATGTCAGAGGCCTATAGCTGTGCACGACAGAAGAAGACAGGTTTATGTTGCTATCCTATCTGTATAGCGTGCTCTCTAAGCTCATTCTCTATTTAGAATTAGAAATAAATGGAGAAAGTAAGAAATGTTTTATTTTTCACATAATATCATGACATTTTGCGCTCGCGCTCTTCCTAATTATTGCTACGCTTTGCTCATTTTAATATAAGATGTTTTTCCTAAATTTCTATTATATCTGAGTTTTAATCACTCTATCACACCTGACCAAATACAAATACCTACTTCGACTTTTTCAAGTCAGTACACGACAAGTCACGTCCCATAATAACATTGTTAGTTAAATTTCTACACTTGAATAAGCAAATACCTACCTATTATTATGGTTCAAATTTTAAACAAGAAAATATATTGGTTTCTTTTGTTCAGTTCGGATTAATTTAAATATATGTACATATTTTTATAGTTAGTTTTATTCAGTTTAGTGTGTACATAGCGTTTATCAAAGTTGACGCCTTATTATATTCAATTAAATTACGTTAAATCTAAAGTAACTATGTAATGTAGTAATGCTATACTCTTTGGTCCACATTTGAAATTTCATTTAAAAATTGAGAAGACTTAAATAATGTAATCATAGTAAGTAATAAACAGTCTTCTACCTGGTATTGATGGTTTTAAAATAATAAACAGGTCTCTTTGGACTAGTACCTAGTATCGAGGGTTCTGCAGGGCTGCTGGTTGTCGTATCCGAGCTTCCTCAGGTCCTTGGATACCATGGACAGCTGCAGAGAAACAGTGCCGTACGACTCTGTACGTAGCACTGAAACAATCATAAGTAATTTGACAAAAAAAAATGTTATAGACTAGGTCTGTCTCAAATTAAGTCATGGTCTATTTTTTTCGTAATCTAAAGGATACAGACATTATTTAAATGTATGTAAAATGGTGAAATATGTACAAAAAGAGATGTTACAAAAATAATACGTAGAATGTTAGAAATAATTTTAAAACCTAAATATATTAAATAGAGAAACCTGGAGAGATAAAGGGGAGGCCTTTGCCCAGCAGTGGGACATCCTATAATAAAGGCTATAAAAAATATATGAATATTAAAACCTAAATATATTCACTACTTATTAATACTTACGATAATTTTCTTTTCCGCTTGCTAGCATCTTGGGATCAGCTAATTCCGGATGCCTACCCGTGAACCACGCCAGCCACTCTCCAAGCAAGGTAGCTGCTTGTGGCCTGACCAGTGGAGCTGTAACTACCCGGCTGCCTGATGTGGGTGGAAGCAGAACCAGTGCGTAGCCGCGAAGAGAGTCGCCGCTGAGCGTATTCTGAGCTCGTATTGTTAATATTAGCTGAGGCCCTGTGAAATAAATAAATTTTAATTAATACCGTCTTTATTTATTTTTTATTGGAATCATTTATACAAGACCAAGATTAAATAACAGGTAGGTATTGGACGACTCGTAGGTTACTTCAAAACTGAATTTCAATTACTATATAGAAATCTTTTATTCATAAATAAGTAATTCTTGAACTTAGTAGGTATAAAATGGTTACCATTTAGGTAACTTACAAAACTTACAACCAGACACATTTGTAGATCCAAAGGTCATTTCTAAAGGCATATTGAATACGACACGCTCAGGGTTCTTTCCGGATTCAGCCATTTGACTCGTTCCTGATGTAAGACCTGCTATAGGATCCCAATCTGGACCCCAAACTGTATCATACTGAATGTAGAGCTTATCGTCAAATACACCTGCAGGGAAAAGTACAAATTCTATCTGGCCGCTGAAGGACACCAAAAACTTCGTGATGTCACTGTCTTTCATTGATAATATTAGAAAAATCGCATAAAATTCTACACTATAATACGCGGAATCACGCCGACCATTTGACAGCAAAAAACCAAAACAAACGTTGTCATGGCAACCAATGTTACCATTTAAAAAAAACAATCGAAAAACCGGTAAATAAAAAGGAGTTCAATATATTGTTTTGGTTTCTTTTTACTGTTATTTTCAATGTTTTTTTTTCCAGTATTCCAAAATAAAGAAAAGGACTTTGGAAACGTTAAAAAAGCTTATGTTGTAAAGAAAAATGTAAAATTTTCCTTCATTACCGGTTTTATTTTCTTTGAGTTTCTTTTTATACCATAGACAAGATATATGCTTGTGTTTGACTGTTTTACCGACATAGTTCTAAATTCCGTCACAAGATGGCGCGACACGTGCTTTCAAATCGCAATATCGTCCACCATTGTTGAAGGTGAATTTGCTGCGAGTTTGATGAAATTTACATTTTTTTGTGATTGTTACCAGCGAAATACAGAAGTTTTCTCCTGAAACACGTGATACCCAATATTCGAAAGGCCAAAATCAAGCCTCAGTTGGATGCAAAAGTGTATATTTTTCTAAAATAATTGTGTTCAAAATGTCACGCGAAGTGAGCATCAGACTCGCGAACAGCCTCGTATACTGGAAATAAACTGTGTTTTCGTCCAAATAAGTGGTTTTGAACTGCGGGAGAGTGCAGTTCTTAGTCGTATAAGTTTGTGGCATGCTGTGGATAGTCAGTGTTTCAGTGTGTGCGGATGCGAAGGCGCCTGGAGCACCTGTACACGTCGTAAGCCAGCGCAGTTACGCGGGCGAAGGTTCGGAAGTTGCCGGCATCATAATGGTGGACTGAGAGGTGTTCTTCGGTCGGAGTAGCGTGGTCACAGCCAGCGGCGCTCGGCAGCATGTCCGGCGGCTCGCAACACAACCCCAATGGGAGGCAGGCGCAGCTCGGCGCAGGATGGAGTCCATTACAGGTGCGCGCTTCCCAGTTCCACTGTTTTGTTTGCTGCATATTTATAACCTCTACCTATATCTACTAATCAGAACATACTGTATTTAGTATCTCTCCCTATCTGCATAATTTATCAGTGTGCTAAATACCTTAGACTAAAAAGTCGAGTAATTGTATGGAAGAATGAGCATATAAAATGTACAGACAAGGTATGTGTGAAAGTAGTTCACACTAATCAGCTGTTTCATTGATAAACTTGTTATTGTACATACCTGCTTGAATTACAGTATCTAATACGCAGTTCCTACAATCTCTACTATTTTATTATTTGTTTTGCATAATAGAAAATTCTTTATTTTCTTGCAAGTATGCTTTCTTGCATATCATTCTTATTTATGGTATTAATTTCTGCTTATACATTTTTTTTATAGCTTAATAAATTTGCATTTTATCTTTAGTTTGTGCTGTTATCATTTAATTTTCTTGTCCCGAAGAACCCTAATGATAAGCAATCACCACAGAAACAATAAGTTCTCAAAAAGTAGCTTGAACTATTCCATATTGTTTTATTTTATTTCCTTAATGAAAATCATAATTATAATATTTATTTATCAGGACAACTATTTAGATACTACAATCTAACTTTGAAATTAGCTTTTTAACAGGTTATTCCAGTGACATGGTTGGTTGTTTGGTTTTTTTCATTTATCACTTTATTTTGCATGAAATTGTAATATATTTTTTTATGTTACCCTTGTTATGTAAAGATTCTCAACAAAGCCATAAATATGTAGCATAATGCCACACTGTCACAATACAATTTAAATAGCGGGGCCCAATCATATCCCTTGAAAGCAGATTGCGGACCTGGTAGGACCAGATACCAACCTCTGATTTATGATTGAAAATCAACTGCATAATCACCAACACTATTGTAGGGAAATACCCAATTGTCACATCACACGTCTTATTTGTTTCGTTTATCTGCAAGTTACAATATTCTTATAAATATTTCTTGAATTAGCTTTTTACAGAGAAATAAACATATCAGTCTAAATTCAAAGTGTGATGGTGGAAGCTTGTAACAAATTACCAGAAGACATTGTAAATGCTAAACTCAAACCAATTTAAAAACAGACTTGATATAACTGGCTACAGGCAACTAACAGTTGTCTCAATTGCCTGCCTGCTATAAAACATGTCTTAAATTATTTTCATTTCATGTTGACTAGTAACCTAGTGTACATTTTAATTTGAAGGTCAAGCCATAATGCAAATTTACTAGCACATATACAATACAACTTTAATAACAATTAATTTGAGGTTTAGTATTGAATAGATTTTTATGGAATAATAAATGCTATGTTTTGAGTAAAAAGCCATTATTAGACATAATAATAAGATATGGTGATGTTGATATAGAATAGACTTGCAATTTACACAATACACATGCTTGGTAAGTAACAAGATAAAGAAGTTATGAGCAATTCAAATCCAAACTTAAATCAGAGCAAATAAAGCAGAAAAGTATTTTATTTATTTTTTTACATAATTCAGTTGCAAATAATTGTGTTATCTATGTGTAACTTTCCTTATTTATTTTGCTACAGCTATCTTACTAGACTCTCTAAGACCAGTAGTCAACAACGGGGCTTTCCCAGTTACAGGTGGCGAATTTTCTGGCGCGCGCGCCTCAGGCCCACATGGCGGAGCGGGGACACACTTGGCACACCCCGACGCCACCGCCCCACCTCTACCACGTGCCGGCGCCTTCGCCCCCGGATCCCTTGCAGGTACGATAACCTACTGCTTTAAATATAAACTAGAGCAGAAAAAAAAACATTTATCAAAAATTTTGCAGAGCTAAAATAAGCCTCTAGCATGCAGCTGTAATAAGGCTGCGATAGCGATATTTATCATTATCACATCTATCTGTCTAATTTGCTGGTTATTGCGGCTGCATGCATACTGCATACATCATACAGGGTCAGAGTTTAGGATCACAAGATGGCAAGACTTTTTTAAAAGTGCTTAAATGCTACCATCTTGTGAGATGAGACTAAAGGATACCCATAATCTCACTCTTGGGCTAAATCCCTTTACCTATTCTTTGGGCTTCATGACACCAGCCCTTCATAAATTCATCTATCTCATTGTAAATCTTCCATCAATCAGTAACTTTATGATATGACTAAACAAACGCGAAAGTTGACTATAGTATACTATAGTAGTTAATCAATATGTTTGAGTGCACAGAAATTAATGCCACTACAAAGTGCGAACTGGCTGGCCAGGAGAAAACCAAGTATCATTAATTTAAATTCAGAGATATTTTTTATAAGTTTTCTTTTTGCTGAATATTTAAATAGTAATCAGTACTTCTGTAGGCAATTTTTTTTTTTTTATTGTTTTAGTGCTTAGCTTACTTGTGAACGATAAAATGTGTTTTTCGTTTCATTGTATTGACTTTGAATTTAATGTCCTAATTTCGCATAATAATGGTTGTACATTTCTTATCTATTTATTTCAAGCTTGTGCACTTGCGCAAATAACAATTTAAGTACTAGCGTTTTTCACCGAAGTTTCACCCGCGGAATAATGAGTTTTCCCGTGGAAAATTAGATATTTTTACTCAAGGTGAAATTAACTGACATAGCTTTCTAAGAGTTTCAGAAATTATTAAATTGGTCCGGTAGTATTTGAGTTTATTTGTTACAAACATTCACTCATACACACATTCAAAAATATGAAGTTTTTCTTTTATAATATCAGCATAGATTCGAGGCGGGAAATCGGGTAAAAACCGAAACGCAAGAATAACCAGAAAGTACTTATAGATTTGTGCCCTAGATTATGTATATTTTCTTTGTGCATATTCCGATGTCCATGTATTGCTGTGAATTTTAATTATCATTTGCAGCTTGTGTGTAACATGCATGTGTTTCGTAAAACATTTTGCTGTATATTGTCCAATCTAATTGCATGGCATATTTCATTTCTTTGCTACTTAAAGTTTTGTGTCTCTGTAAATATTTGAAACCTTTAAAATTTTTAACATTTTTCCTAAGTTAATTTTGAGTAACTTTTTATTAATTATCATGTTTTTGGCTAACCAAAAAGTAATTAAAAATAAGTAATACTTTTATGCTCAGATTTGGTTCAAATATTTTGAAGAGGGTTTTTATTTTCGGTGATGGTTTTCATTTCATCATCAACTCCAAGACTAATGAATTATGCCCATACCTCTCTCTTCTATCTCTTTTTTATCACTAAACGATTGCTATTTCTTAAAATAAGTAGTCGTACAAAATTAAAACAGCACTTAAAAACAGGTCTGTCTCAACTTCATAATTTTTCTTTTATAAAAGTAAGGGCATTATTCACAGTCTAAGGCTGACCACACATCATAACGTTTTACTAATGTCTCGTACGTTACGCGACTACCGCAGGCACTGTTGTTGCAGGCAATGAAAGCGACAGGCAACTCAGTGTTCCGTCACACGGCCACCCCGCCCGAGCTGTATAGACACACTCCCACACCACCTGACAAGCATTTGATGAGGTAAATAGTATAGGAAGTATTGCCTGAAACAAGTTTCTCCACAGATTTTAGGTTGTCTGCATCTACTTTACCGCCGTGGAATGGAAAGCATCGTCCATCTTCATTTTCCGACTCTAAAGCTTATCGATCGTCTTATCTGCGATGTATGTGCCCTGCCTCCTGCTACTTCAGTTTGCTGAAGTTGCTGATCTAATTTTGGATAGAGTCATTATATTTTTTTCTAGTTTATTTTATTATCTAAAGGTTTCCACTTCTGAAATCATAGCAAATTATCTATCAGAAATAAACTTGTTATTTCTTCCCTAGTGGTATGCGAGAGGAGGAACGCGGCAAGCCAATGAAAGCAGGTAGCAACTCAGTGTTCCGTCACACGGCAACCCCGCCGGAGATGTACCGACACACGCCCACACCGCCCGACAAGCATCTGATGAGGTCAGTTGTAATAGCATATCACACAGGAACAGGACACAAGAATATAGGAAGCTTTTTCTTCATTTGTAGAATCAACAGTTTCATTGCTTATGATGCCATTGTGACTCGGGATCCAAGCCAGTACAACATCAATATCAGAATTTGCGAATGATACCTTATGTCGATTTCAACCGTCAACACGAAATAAGAAGAAGTTTAAGTTTAATATCATCATCATCATCAGCCACAACAGTCCACTGCTGGACATGGGCCTCTCCAAAATTGTTAAGTTTAATAACAATATATTAATTGCAGACACACCCCGTCTCCGGGAGACGTGAAGGTGGGCGCGGCGCTGCCCCCCGCAGAGTTGTACCCGCACTTGGGACCTGGCAGAGGTAAGTTATATCATCATCGCCGTCTTCAACCCATATCAGATCTTTCTTATCTATAGCTCAATCCTCAGTCAGCCTGTCGATTTGACCATCATCAGACCGTTGGACAGTAGAATCCTTACTTAATATCATAGTAACTATCTTTTTTGGTAAAGATGACTAACGTAGTTAAAAAAATATGAAATTAGAGATATTTTTTAGAAGGATCGACTGAATGAAAGTTAACGAAAATGGAAACATATTCTCGGATTTTTACAGATAAGCTAGTGCGCCCAGAGGACTTACTGTACGCGCGCGGCGTAGACTTGTCCGTGAGCAGCGGCCGCGGCGCCAACGGAGCGCCACCGCCCCCCGCGCACCCGCCACACCCCGCCCACCCGCCGCACCCCTCGCCTGCGCTCTCCGTGCGGGACGCGCCAACCATCAACAGCCTGATCGCGCGCGCACAGCCCAGGTAAATACACCAGCCAATGGTATATACGACAAGATGGTAATACAAAAACAACGATATTTATTTCAGTGAAAGTTAAAGATATGTTGTTATTTATTTTTTTCAAGTTTCAAGTCACTCTATTTTTATTTTCTCATGATATAGAATACGAATTTAGGCAGAAAAAAAATCATTATTGCCACAGAAGCTACATTAATTGTTCACGTAAAGCAAGAAAAGCATAGGTCCCAGAGTGCTTCCCTGGGG
>JARACY010004058.1:0-28991 GCA_029255725.1 Scrobipalpa atriplicella | reverse complement strand
CCGGCACCAATCAAATACATTTTGGTGAAAATTCGATATTTCAGCGGTCGAGTATAACATCAAACTACTGAATTTTGGTGGCTACTGAAAATAGCCAGTTTGGAGTGGCTTTTTGTCCAAACCGATCGTTCCGATGTATAGCAATTTAAGCTATGGACTTGTCACCGCAATATTGCATAAACCGTTAGATTATAATCTATCTTAGGAAATTTATAATCTAACCTAACCTAACCTACCGATAGTTTATAAACTTACGAGTAAGTTTGTAAACTAACAGTTGTTACAATTTTACGCTGACAGACTGACAGTTTATTAGTAACAAACATACACATCGTACATGCTTACGGATATACAAATCTTTCCTCTATTATATATGTCCCAGTAAGATAGATACATACACATACATACACAAATCACGCCTTTATCCCTAGAGGGGTCGGCAGAGCAAAACGACCTGAACAAAAGTCGTTCCGCCACGTCTGACAAGTTTTGAGGGTTATTACAGATGATAATGTATATTGCTATAGTGACAGGTTGTCAGCCCATCGCCTATAAATTGCAATACACTTAAACCCTCGAATCCCTTAGCTGGTTTTTACAGCATGCCCGGGAGGAGATACAGCTGGCACATTCTATGTTTTTCTATCACCTCCATCCAGCATGGAAGAAATACAGCTATATTTATCTTACTGCGACATAAAGATATAGATGAATGTACGTACAGAGATAAATTATAATCGGTTTGGACAAAAAGCCACTCCAAACTGGCTATTTTCAGTAGCCACCAAAATTCAGTAGTTTGATGTTATACTCGACCGCTGAAATATCGAATTTTCACCAAAATGTATTTGATTGGTGCCGGAATTATAATTTGGCTTACCTTATATACCACAATTAAATTTAGCTAGGACAAAATTAATAAAATTTATATCGGTAATCTAGTTATATTTCTGGGTGTATTAGTAACAATAAAGGATCACATAAAATATACTTGGAAAATCGTACTAAAAATACATACATACATACATACATAAATCACGCCTTTATCCCTAAAGGGGTAGGCAGAGCGAAAAACGACCCAAAGGTCACGCCACGTCTGACAAGTTTTGAGGGTTATTATAGGTGTTTATGGTAGTATATCGCTATAGTGACAGGTTGTCAGCCCATCGCCTAAATTGCAATACACTGAAACCCTCGAATCCCTTAGCTGGTTTTTACAGCATGCCCGGGGGGAGATGCAGCTGGCACATTCTATGTTTTTCTATTGCTCCCAGTCCAGCATGGAAGTACTAAAAATTATTGAACATACAAAATGACCACTAGGTTAAAATAAATGTACTGTATACAATCACAATAATAAATTTTATTTCCCAGTGATTGAAAAATAAAGCCTGAATATATACAAACGAAAAAATTAAAATATGGCCCATTCACTGAAAGAAAAACTGGATTAACACCAAAATGCATTTGCCACTGACCACTAACTATTAATAGACGCATAGGGCTGGTTTTTGAAGGTTCAAAATTACTAAAGTTTTTTATTTTTCGCACACAGTTTTTGAACCATTTAACCAACCTAAAACATTAGTTTGTGTCAGTTTAGGTACTTGGAAAGGGAGAAATTTAGGTATTTGAGTTTTCGATCTGTATTGGACGAAAAGATAATTACAGATGAAAATTTTACTTTCATGGTAATAAAGAGGTAATAATTGATGTACATAGACATTTTGTGTCATCTCTGTCCACGGGAATCCTAATATTTAACCAGTACCTAGCAAGTCGCCCAACAAGCTCTAAAAGAATATTACAATTGGTAAAATAGGTGTTACACGTTTTAGAGTACTGATATCTGTTGTCTTAAATAGTTTGTGTCAAATTCATCCATGATGTTTATAGATATTTAATTTTTTTATTACAACAGCCTGTAAAATCCACAAAAGAAATTGCAAGTCATTAGAGTTTACGTGTTTTTTATTTTTATGGTGTATCAAAACAGTATTCATAATTTGTGTCGTTTTTATCCACGAACTACCAAGTATTATTTTTATTACATTAAGAAGGGCGAGCGCGGGGTAGGTACTTCGCGGGCGCGGGCGGGGGGTGGCTGGCGCCGGCCGGTTGCTCGCTCGCTCGGTCAGTCAGACGCGCAGGCACGTGCTGTTTATTATTCATTTGTGACAAAACATCGTCTACAAAAATTAAAAATGATTTTTTCCAGGCACTATCTGTTTTGTAACTACAATTATTAACTCGAACCCGCAACCTCTAGCTTGGTAGGCACAGGGTCACTCCCAACACCAACTAGACTATCTGGCCGTTAAAAACTAGTGGATTTATATTCGGCATACCGCTTTCTCGTTACATCAATTGTTCTGTACACATACCTATGTGATTGATGACTACATAGTAGGTAGAAGTACTAATAATATAGTAGTAGGTAACAAAAACTACTCCGTCAGACTGGTCTAAGGGGTCGCACAACAAATAACAAAAATATCAAGTATTTCTTTTGAATTCTAGCTAGGGTCCTATTGGGAAAAGTTGACCAAAATTGCGTCGAGCAATGCCACTTGGCATGGCTATTCTACAGGTCAAACTGAGCTGAAAAAGCCCTGTTGCCAACCTCGACTCCGCGACAGGGGGGAGGGGGGGGGAGTTAAAGTATCAAGCTCCCGGCGTTTGGAAAAAAAAATCTAGTGGATGTAATTGAGGTACAAAGTCAAGTTTAGTGTCGTTTTCTGATAAATCAAAGATGGTCAATTCATTAGCCACCTCATTTTTGTATGTTTTCATAGAAAAAAAATGAAAAATACGTACAACTCTGCACTCCAAGTGTATAAAAAAATAAGCAAACCCCAACATTTACAGATTTTTGTATGGAAGATGGTGAACAAAAAATACTCACTAAAGGCTCTTTGAATGTAGATTACAAAAACATTAACATCAAATAACTTATTACCTAATAGTAATGTAAAAAAAAATTAAAACTTATTGCGGTATTCAAATATCTAAATCCCGGCGCCCGAGAAAAAAAATATCTAGTGGATGTTATGGAGGTAGAAAGTCAAGTTTGGTGTCGTTTTCGGATATACCGAAGACGACAAATTTATTCGCCATCTATTTTTGTATGCTTCTATAGAAGAAAAAAAAATAGCTACAATTGTGCATTCCAAGTTTAAAAAAATATAAACAAATCCCTTTATTTTCAGATTTTATATGGAAGATAGGAAAAAACTGTTAAAGCTCTTTAAATATAATTACAAAAACATAAACAACACAATTAACTTTTTACCTATTAATAATGTAATAAAAATATATTATACTTATGTACGACCATGTTATATGCGCCATAGTACGAAAAGAGTTAAAAATGCAATATCGATTTTAACTAATTTTACAACAACGTCAGAAAATCGCTGTCAAATGGATGGGAAATACTCAGCGACTGAACAATTTCATCGCAAAAGACCTAAAACTTCCGAGAAGAACATTTGATATGGTTCTAAAATGAGACTTTGAGACCCTGACGATCGCTCAAAAGCTTCAGAACATAAAACGTGGTGGTGCTCGTGATCCTGGGCTCGATAGGAAAACATTAAAACGATTTTTTATAACCGCAGGATGTCGGAACGCGATGTTGCTAAAAAACGTTGCAAGTCAGTCCATTGTAAGACGTGCTAAGGAAATTTGCCGCTATGAAGACCAAGAAGTAGCAAATCGTGCCAACACTTGGGAAAAACAAAGAGCAAATAAAATAAAAACTAGGTCTCGAAAGCTGTATGACTTTCTAGGCACAAAAATTTTTCACTTCATTCTTGATGACGAAACCTATTTAAAAGCAGATTTTTCCTCATTGCTTGGTGATCAATATTATGCCATTTCAGAAGGACGAAGTCTTTCGGATTTAGAAACCACAATTGGAATGGAGAAGTTTGTCTCCAAACATCTGGTATGGCAGGCATTTGTCCCTGTGGTGATTTCAGTCGTGCATTTGTTACAACTGGAACAATCAACAAGAAAAATTATATTAATGAATGTTTCAAGAAGGCCTGTTACCTTTTATTTGAAAACATGATACTTAGACTTTATTTTGGCCAGATCTGTCTACGTGTCGCTATCCTAAGGACACCATCAATTTCCTTCAACAAAATGATATCCAAATCGTGCCTCAAGCACCCACCCAATGTTCCACAGTGCGGTCATATCGAAAGATATTGGGTTCTAGTTAAGGGCGTCTTGCGGAAGACAGGAGGGGCTCCCAGTGCGAAAGACAGAAGAGGCGCCCAGAGACCATCAAGACTTCTTCAGAAAATGGAACACAGTGAGCAAGAAAGTCAGTAATGACTGTCGAACGATTGATGGAGGGCATCCAGAAGAAATAGGGGCAAGAGTGGGAGAAAAAGAAAACCTGTTGACGAAGTCATTATATATTAATTTTTAAATTGTTATTTAACAAACTAAATAGTTTTTATGTGAAAATAAAGCTTTGGCTCACAGATACAGACTTTTCAATTCGGCAAATCTATCACGAATCAGGCCTTAATCGTAGATACCTACTCGTTTGCCGCGCCACGCACGTACGTTCAATATTTTTTTTCTATGTTAATATTAATAAAAACATATTAGAAGTTTATGTTTTTATAATCTGTATTAAATGGGCTTTTACTGACTATTTTTTATAAATCATCTTCCACATAAAAATCTGAAAATATAGGGGACTGTTTGTAAATTTTTAACACTGGTTATACATAATTTTGGGCGTTACGTATTTTTCCTCTATAAATACCTACTAAAAAGTTATGACTATTTTTTATAAATCATCTTCCACATAAAAATCTGAAAATATAGGGGACTGTTTGTAAATTTTTAACACTGGTTATACATAATTTTGGGCGTTACGTATTTTTCCTCTATAAATACCTACTAAAAAGTTATGCCCAATGAATCGGCCATCATTGAGTTATCTGAAAACGACACCAGACTCGGCTTTGTATCTCAAATGTAGTCACCAGATATTTTTTTTCCGAGCGCGGGTGTTTGGTACTTTGAGCCCCTGCCCCACCCCTCTGACGCGGAGTCGTGCGTGGCAACAGGGCTCTTTAGGCTCAGTTTGGTCCATATAACGTCCATGCCAAGTGGCAGTGCTCGACGCAAAATTGGTCAGGTCTCCATACAACGATGCCCAATACCCTAGCTATTCTTGTATATTTTGTTTTACTGACTGTACTTACTGTGCACTACCTCGAAGTGGGGCGCGGCGCGGGACATCGAGAAGCGGTATAACGAAAAAGCGGTAGGTAGGGTAGGTATTGCCGATAATTATTCAAATTCGAAGAGAATCCAAGCGTCATAAAATAATATTGACCACATTAATTGACCGTCTAAACATTGACCATTGACAGTATTGAGATTTTAGCGTTTTATAAAAATACGTTTATAAAATTCGCACGTCATTATTTTTATATCTATATTACGTAGCGGAGATAAGAGTAAATCAACACTCCATATGCATATGAAAGGTATGTAATTTATTTATGCAAGTTTCGCATAGGAGGAGCCGTGCCGAATGAACGTGTGGGTGCGTATGCCCTCCGCCCGCCGCCCCGCTGCGCTGCCGCCTGCCCGCGTACGCCGTACGTCCGACTGTTTCGACCGCAACGATTGTTTTTGTATTTTATTAATTTAAATATTTAATATCGTGCATGAAAGTGACACAAATTTAGAATGACGATTACTCATACATTTATGATATTAAATAAGTGAACTCTAATGACTGTAATATTCTTTTGAAGCTTCGGTAGCTTGGAATAACAAAATAATTAATTATCTTAAAATTGCATGCACTAATTTGGCACAAATTTATTTAATAGGTATATGTAAGTGATCTGAGTGAGAAAATACTTGTTTCATCAAATGTAATTTTTTTTGCACTGTTTTTTTACATACTGACCGTATGTTAGTTTGCACTGGACGAAGATGACACAAACTGGGTTTGCACACTCCGCAGGCTGTGCGAGATATGCTTTCATAATTATATTAAACTTTAAATCAATTTTGTCAGTTTTGATTTGAATGAAAAATAAACAACTACAAATCATCGAATTACTGAAAATGCAATCAACAGATGTGACACAAAACGCAACAATAAGGTCTATAGGTGCGACTGTATCCACAGGCAAAAAATAAGAAACTTTAGAATTTTTTAAACTTAATACATCAAAATAAGCCAGCGCTACGGGTCTATAAAAACCACAAATTGAACGAATGAACGATTGAGTGAATGAATGATAATGAATAACCCGCGCGAGATGAACATGTTAAAACGAACGAACAATTTTATCAATTAAAAGGATTTTTTGCTTCCAAAACCTTTTGAATGAGTGAATGGATTAATAAGAGTGAACTGAATGAATTCGTCGCTAATGAATCAAGAAGATTAATGGTCAAAATTTTTGAGTCAATTAAAAGTTTAAAACGGTGAATTATTTTGGCGAAATAAATACACGCATAGGTACATACATACATACATACACACAACCTTTGAATTTCTTCGTAGGTGTGTGCAGGTTTCCTCACGATGTTTTCCTTCACCGTAAAAGCGCCGAATAAACGTAGGTACATTATGAAATTCGAAAACCGAAAAACACATTGGTACGTGGTGGTATTCGAACCACGACCTCCTGCACAGAAGGCCGCGGCCCTATCCACTACACCATCTGGGCTTTATTATGAAAGATTTACTTCGCTAAATTACCTGTAACACACTTATCTGCACTTGAATGAAGTAGGGTAGTTTTAGTAGCCTACATTTAAGTCCAATAAAATAACCGTTTAAGTATTGCAAAAGGCTAAACTCAAATTAATTGTTGCTCACCCAGGAATTAAAACCAGGACCTCCGGATCAAGGGCCCAAGGCTTAGACTACTACACCATCGAGGCAGTTTCATAAGCAACCCTACCAGCAATAAATTAAGGGCCAAGATATCGCTACAAGTTATTAAACTCTGTTCTGGGACAAAGGACTGAAATTGCCCAATATTAGAGAGGGTTATTCTACAGGTATACTGCTGTACTTAATTTAAGGGTGAGATCATAAATCAAGGGTTGTTGTACATACAAGTTACGCTTATCTCTACGGGGTACATAAAGCAACAACACTTATTTTAGTTTCTTAAGAGGTCGACGAAGTAACAGACATTTACTAGTATTTATTTTTTTATTTAGAATGAAGAATACTCTACTTATATAGTTTGGGCCTGGATTGAGGAAAATTTTTCAACGAACATTGGTTTGTATTCCTTACTTAACATTATAAATACGTAAGTAGCTATGTCTGTTATTCTTACACGTCTAACCGCCTGAACTGAACTAATAGGCCAGTTGCAATCGACCAATATGACTCTCTTAGTTTCCCCACCCAGGCGGAGTTGTGCATAAGTAGGGGGTTTTTTTTGTATGGGAAATTTATTATTTTTGTTCCGATCCCTATCGTGTGTGGTACCATATGAAAGGGCATTTTGAGCTGATTCTGAAAATATACAACATCATTATATTAAGGTCATCAATATTTAAATAAAATTTAAATTGAGAAATAAAATTAAAAGTTTGAGCTGCTCCAGATACGAAACTGTTCAATATCTTTTTGTGATATATACTCTCGAATGATACATTGGTACGTGGTGGGATTCGAACCACGACCTCCTGCACAGAAGGCCGCGGCCCTATCCACTACACCATCCGGGCTTCAACAACTAAGAAATAATGAGTAAATAATTCTCTAAGAAAAATTTACACAATCAAAGGGTAGAAAAAAATACTACGAACATACAATCTATACGAAAGATGTGTTTCAAGTACAAAAGTAGAAAGAACATCAATAATACCTTCAAGACATGACAAAAGAAGAGATTAAGGCCGTGTCACATTTACGCTGACTTGCCTCTCTAGTGACATGGCGCAAGCCTATCGGACTGTGTCAGATTTATAAGAACATTGTCGAATTAGATTTTGGCTGCGGGGGCGGTATTTGGCGTGAAATGGGGTGCTTAGACGGTCAATAATGATTGCCAAGCAGGAATGATAGGTGATTAAATAAATTACGCTGTCCAAGAACATTGTCATCAGAACTGCAGCTATAAATTATTTTTACTAAATTTGCCATCAAAAACATTTACTGCTGTATTTGTAAAATTTGGCACTTACATAGGTATTTATAAAAAGGTGAAAATAAAGAAACAAAAAAATTACAAGTCGGATTTGCAATTTTGCCTTTTTAGGGTTTCGTTCCGAAAATTATGAAAAAAAATATGGAATATAGCTCTTTAGATGTGGTAGTTTTGAAAACTATAACGAAAAGTGTAGCATTAATAGTTTCCGAAATTTTTAGTAAAAACCGTTTCTTTTTAAGTAATTATGTTGTTATAAGTAAACATAATATAAGACTACGGAACCTTACATATGGGCGTGTCTGACACGCTCTTGGCCAATTTTTTTAAATGATATTTACAATTATTTCAGTGGATTTTAGGATGGATTTCAGGTAGATATAGGCAGTCAAGTAAACAAAATCAGTTCTGTTTATTTCAAGGCACCTATGGTAGGTTTCAGTCTTGTCAAGCAATACTGAACGTCTAGAGGGGATTACATACTTGACTGCGAAAGGCGTTCCCGATTTGGTGTTACCACAGTGCCAAGTCAGCAGGTTTAGTTCTATCGAATGCGACATGTAGGCAGAGGGCGAGGAGATGATTACATATCGCGTCAGATTTGTACTTATTTGCAGCAATTTTTTATTGGCTTTAAGACAAAATATGGCTTTTTGACAATTTTGACAAGCAGGTTACCAAGATGGCATTCCACCCCTAAGGGGGTTAAACAGGGGATGAAAGTTTGTATTGAATTCCGTCAATTTTAAAGGTAGGAACAGCGCGGGAACTCAAACCCAGGGGAAAACTCTTAGCTGCGGGTGAAACAGCGGGGCGGAAAGCTAGTCTCCAATAATGAAACGGGAAATCTCTTTGGTTCGAAAGAATGTTTTTTATTTATCTAAACTTATAAAATCGTTTGTCCTTACTGACTGACTGACTTACTGACTGACTGATTCATCAACGCAGAGCCTAAACTACTAAAGCTAGAATCGTTAAACTTAGAGAGCAAGTTCCTCTTATAACGTAACCTCCCACTAAGAAAGGATTTCCGGATTTTCCCTCCCTAAATGGGTAAAAAGGGGGGTTGAAGTTTGTATGAAAGTCCGTCAATTTTGAAGGTAGGATCTTCAAATTTTGTTTTTAGGCTAATGATTAAAAAATAATTTATACGTGTTTCGGCATTTTTGTATTTTTCACCCCTAAGAGGGTTAAATAGGGAATGGAAGTTTGTATGGAAATTCCGTCAATTTTGATGGCAGGATCTTCCAATTTTGTTTTTGGGCTAAAGATCAAAAAATAATGAACACGTGTTTCAGCGTTTTTGTATATTCCACCCCTAAGGGGGTTAAATAGGGGATGGAAGTTTGTATTGAAATTCCGTCAATTTTAAAGGTAGGAACAGTGCGGGAACTCAATCCCATGGGAAAACTCTTAGCTGCGGGTGAAACCGCGGGGCGGAAAGCTAGTCTTCAATAATAAAACGGGAAATCTCTTTGGTTCCATTTTTATGAAGAAAGAATGTTTTTTATTTATTTATTTATATACGTACGTATTGTAATAATTTAATAATATTAAGGTGTATTTTTTTACTTGATTTCACGACGGCGCTCTAGTGGATGGAGCAAAATACCTATTATACTCAAGTATTCCTACTTTACCAAAAAAATCTAGTAAATTTTCATCCACCAAGATATTTGACGACATACCTGAAAATAAAAAAAGAGGCCATATTAGATATTTACATATTATCACAAACATGCTGGGATTGCTGGAGTTTCAAGATGGGGGAATTTTTATTCCAATAAATAGGGAAGAAAACGCACATCATGTCACTTGTGGCAATGCAATCATGTATGACACAGATTGTCACTTTGTGAGATATACAGTTGACAAGAAAATACTATTAATATAAACAATGCCCACGTCGAACAAATATTAAGGGCTACTATTTTATAGTACAAATAGTTTTTAATCTACACAAGAAACCAAATCTTATGTTACGTTGTGACGTCACCCGTGTTCAGTTACTTAAATTATAAAATAAAAATAATGGCTGATCTAAAACCGAAAACCATGTTTTTCTTTTTAAATTATGTAAAGATTCAGAAAAAAATATAAAATATATATGTTTTTTTTTAACAAGGCGAAAAGGGTAGGTATAACTAGGATCACATATCCACTTAGCTATCCGGCCAGATTTTAGTAGATACTTTAACAAACAAAAATAGGATTCGGAGTATCCCTTCTTAAACGTGATTTTCATAATATTACGTTCCTGACCTGACCTTGACCTCGACCTCAAATGTCTTTAGTAAAGTCGTCACGTATCGTATCCCTGTGCAAATACACATTAAGCTAGGAGTAAAGAAAAATAGACTAGGAGTTTATTAAACTATTATTATGTACAAAGTATTTATTTTACGCAATTTCGTGAATCATCTGCCATTTTCTCATATTTCACGGGGTCGTTTACATAATCTAGGGGATTGAGCGAGGATACTGGTTTTTACACAGAGAACCAGTCGCTCACGTAGGCAGTAATTTCATAGGTAACCAAATTTCATCTAGATACGTTAAGCCGTTTAGACGTGAAAGAGCAACAAACAGATAAAGTTACTTTCGCATTTATAATATTAGTATGATGACACAATAATAGCTGAAACAGGTGTGATATCAATTCCAACAGTACCTCAACCTATTTATACGGTTCCATCTCCTAACAGGGCGATGCAGGTGTAATTTTATAACTACCATCAAACTTTACAACCAGGCGTTATGGGCAGTATTGCTAAAGGAGATGGTAATTCTGTAACAGTATAGTAACTGACTTTTGAGTTAAAATTGTATGGGTAGAGTTGGCTAAACGGGATGACAGACGGTGGACAATATTAGTCACAGAGTGGTGGCCAATAAGAGTGACAGACAAGGCCAGTGGGCAGACCACCAGCCCAATGGTTTGACGACATGGTCAAAATAGGACAAAACTATATGAGGCTGGCACAGGACAGGATCGTGAGGATTATTGGCGTAAAATATTTTGAATATAAGTCGGTATTTTTATTTGATTTTGAATTACTTTAGTTTAGTTGCCCGCTACCACAACGCTTGCGTTTTTTGTCAATCTGTCTGTCTGTCTGTTCTGTCAACCCTTTGACGAAGGTATTGTTCGCCACAATAGCAGATTTTGATGTATTAAAATATTTAACCTCCATTCGTTTCTTAATTACCTGGACTTTCATACTAGTTGTACGCAGAAAATATGGTCTGACTGGTGTAGTAGTGGCTAGTGTGGGTAAGTTTTCCTATCCAGAATCTTTACATAAAAAATAAACTGATAGGTATTCAATAGTTAAACTACTGTCTACAAAAGTAACAGGACTGTCTGTGATATTGCCAGATGACGTCATCTTTAATGGCGTCGTATTGAGAGACAGGATTGTTAGATTAATGTATCACGGTATTTTACTATTCCAAAGAATTTTTGTTTTGTTTGTTTTGAGATGCTACTTTCAGTCATTAAATTAGGTGACGGGTTGTCAGCCCTTGGCCTAAATTGTAGTACGTTATTCTACGTATTTTTCCTACTTAGTTCAGCATGAAATCCCGTAATTATCTTTTGATAAATTCCACATATCCCTGGAGCTTCTACGAGTATCCCCAACACCATGTCATTTCTTTGTAGTTTAAAGTCGTTTTATAAGACTGGCTAGATTAAAATTTCCCTGGAGCTCATCCTTTGTCATACGTTAGAAGACACACTCATATCTTGGCATAGATGCAATAGAAAGCAGATGTGTTAAATCTAGCATCTTCGTTCCTTGTAAAAAAAATATGTTTAGTTAAAAAGCCAATATGGTTGCGTAAGCCGGTTATATCAAGAACTCATGTAAATACGTAACTGCCGCCGTGATCTAGTGGTCTAAGCCATAGGCTCCCGATCTGAAGGTCCTGGTTTCGATTCCCAGGAAGGAAACACTAGTTGATATATATGTCAATTTATCACTTTTTGAGATTTTCCCCAGTTTTTATCGGACAATGCAAGCTGTATTACCTGATTGTCTGCTGGAGGAAAAAAAAATGCGGTGCCTCGGAGGGCACGTAAAGCCGTTGGTCCTGTTCGCTGTTTTCTCCTTGCAGAAAGATATTTTAAAAAAATAAACACATCTCCAGTTTCCACAATTTTCTCCTTGGTGGAATTTAATATAACATGAGCTGTGCTGCATGTTTGGTTTGTAAGATAGCAGGATATTGTGATCTATTCGTTTCGGGTGAAGGGGGCTGAAGGCTTGTCACGCGTAAGGAGGTTTTGTGTCGGAAATATTTCTAAAAGGGGGTATTTCAATAGATTCGATGCGTATAGGTCTTTGAGTCGGGTTTTTAAGTCTTAAACGCCTTATCTATCTAAAAAGGACATTTTGCGGAAAGGGACATTTTGCGGAAAGGGACATTTTGCGAAAATGAACATATTGCAAAAGAGAAAATTTGCGAATGGCACTTTATGAGAAAGAGACATTTGGCGAAAGGGACATTTTGCGACGATACTTGCATCTCTGTACAACCCATATTATTGTCCTTAGCGAAATATATTTATCGCAGCCATTTTGAAACACATCTCTCTGTAATTTCCACAATCTTGGTGGAATTTAATATAACATGTGTTGCATGTTTGGTTTTTAAGGTTGTTATCTATTCGTACCGGGTGACGGGGGCCTTGTCACGCGGATGGAGGTTTTGTGAAGGAAATATTTCTAAAAGGGGATATTTCGACAGGTTTTAATGTAGAGGAATCGAGAGATTTATTTTATTTTAGCATGCAAATGTCACAATATATTTTTGTGTCCACGTGGCGAAAATGACTTTTACTAGGCGTTTTATGCACTGCCTAGCAGGTCAGGTAAAAATTTATCCCATCGCCTAAATAACATTGAAACCCTCATATCCCTTACCTGATTTAACAGCATGCCCGGGAGGATATGCAGCTGGCACATTCTATGTTTTTCTATCACTCCCAGTCCAGCATGGAAGAAAGAACATAGAAATACTGACTATAGTTAAACAGACCTATTAAATAAATAGAACCTCGTCTTCAGAAACGATCCAAGTAATTCGATCATTAGATTATTCATTGCCGTCCAAGTGGACGGGTGATTTGAATTAATACGATCCATTGCTGGTTGGTCACGCGACAGAGAAGCCTTTTCATTTATTTACAGGCAATCGATCGTGTTGCCCGTGTGGTGTCGGGTTAGAATAGCACCACCCCATAACTTCCTGCGGGTATCGTAAAAGGCGACTAAGGGATAAATCCAGGGAATGGGCAGCAGCGTTCCCTGTGAATGGAAAACTTCTACTGCGCTCACCAACCCGCCTGCCACCTACCCCCCAATTTTGGGGAGGCCCATGTCCAGCAGTTGACTGTTGTGGCTGATGATGAATCAATCGTGTGCTGCGTAGGTTAAAGGTCATTATCCTCAGCAATAACAGTTCATTACAGAACGAAATCGTGTTATTACTTGACAATCATCAGAGCGGATCTGATGTAGCTATTTTTGTAATAGTATGGATACAACTGTCACCGTAATATTGCATAAACCGTTAGATTATAATCTATCTTAGGAAATTTATAATCTAACCTAACCTACCGATAGTTTATAAACTGACGAGTCAGTTTGTAAACTAACAGATGTTACAATTTGACGCTGACATAACCAATCCATTTTATTACTGAAGTAACAAAACATAGATAGTGTTTGTAAGGTTCCTTATAATGGAAAGAAATAAAACTGTGGACTGCAATTACAATAGAAGCTTGTTTAATAGTTGTTTTAACAAAATGCAAGCAGCTATACGGAACGCGGTTTTGGATGAAGTGACAGATAGGTTAATTGAAATACATACAAGATCAGTAACAATAAGCTGAACCAAGGGAACAATTATACTTCCTTCCAAGGTACCTATAATGTAGACAGCAGTGGGAAAAGCTGAAGAATTGAGAACCCAAGGCCCAGACCACTAGACCACTGAGGCAGATAAAACTTAATATCTAGCTAACAAAGAAAGCAATCCGAAAACCAATCTACAAATGCTGTTTATGTAGTTCCTCTATTTTCTCTAGCTTATACTCTTTGGTCACAGTAGTCATAGTAAAAGTAAAGGACGGTATAACGTCTTCATACGAGCGTAATCGGCCTTATATTATGGACCGTAATGCTACTTTCGCTAAATCACGACATGGACTTCGAAAAACAGATTTTCAAGATGAGTATCAAAAGTGTCAGTCACAAGGCGAATTTCGATCGTATTTTTCTTTTTACTTACGCTCGTATTTATAAATCCATCTCAAGATTGAGAACAATATTGAGTGCGGATTTGACAGGTCATTTTGTATTGGAATGACGTTTCTGATACGGACTCAAACTCGCTGTCACTCTTGAGAGCTGATTATAAATACGGGCCCTAATGTGGATTTGCTCTAAGTCTAGTCTATAAATGAAAGAGATAGAGTAAATGGAGACAACTTATCCATTAAAAAACTAAGACATTACAGAAATGTGTCTGGTTGTCCCATGGTAAAAAAAGAACCAAATGTTGGTCTTAACCAACTTAACTTAAGGCGTTAAGACTGTATTCCAAAGTCGCAGGTTCAAATCCTGTCTACGGTTGAAATTTTTGATTTGTTGTTTCTTATATTTTGGAAATAAGAACCGATGGGATGGACGTGGAGTTCTTCTTAAACGTGACCAACAAGCAGGCAACCAAGAATTACGAAGACGTTTTACCGTCCTATTTCCTCTTCTGTGGTTTATAGTTTTAAGGGTATTTCGAATCCATTGTATATCCGTCCATATTTATTTAGGACCGTCAAAGTGAGTCGTATATTTGTACAGGATTTTATATATTGAGCCGTTGCGGATTTCTAATTTTCCCAGACCATTGTATCTACAGTTGATCATCTTCCTAGCCTTTATCCCGTATCTCTCGGGGTCGGCTACCCAGTCTAGGTGATTGAACGAGGGTACTGTATCTACAGTTGATGAGTATGAGAATTGAAATACCTTGAGAATATACCAATAAGGTTCCGAGACGCAGCTTTAATCAATACAATACACTTTATTGCACAAAAACACAAAAATTACAAATTCAATATATAGAAAAGTAGTACAATTGGCGGCCTTATTGCTAATGTAGCAATATCTTCCAGGCAACCAGGCAGTAGGAAACAGCGGAATAAATAAATTGGCGCGGGTCAGTGCAACAAAAATTAAAAATATAAATAAACTTCAGTATACAACAAGTACACAAATATTAGATAATTATACATACATACATACATACATACATATAATCACGCCTTTATCCCTAATGGGGTAGGCAGAGCGTAAACGACCTACACAAAGGTCGTTCCGCCACATCTGACAAATTTTGAGGGTTATTACAGATGGATCTGTATATTGCTATAGTGACAGGTTGTCAGCCCATCGCCTAAATTACAATACTAAAACCCTCATATCCCTTAGCCGATTTTTACAGCATGCCCGGGAGGATTTGCAGCTGGCACATTCTATGTTTTTCTATCACTCCCAGTCCAGCATGGAAGAATTAGATTAGATAATTATACCTACATAATATAAACTAATTAATACATTTCCAGTAAGAAAACAAAATTCCTGACACTCAACACTTGAAACACAAACTCAAAAACACTCGAATACGTCAACAGTACGCTTTTGAAAATTTACAAACAAACGCACTCGTGGACACGAAATTACCAATTGCTTTGAACAGTTTGGGAAACACTGCATTGCTTGGCAGCGGTGCTCAAAACAAATTGTTCATGGGATATTTTTAAAATGTAACACAAGTATGGCAATCCAAGCAACAGAATATTTTGGAAAGTTCACTAAGGCGCAAAGAGTCTTGGAGGGAGCGGAGAGAGGCATTTGCCCAAAGTAGGAGTGGGACATATAAGTAAAAAAAAAAGACCAAGACGTGATATCACTATTTTTTCTGTTCTTGCGAATACAGTTATCCTTTACTAGCTCTACCTTGACCCGAATGTAGTCCAATGGGGTTAAAAACTGAGAACTAAATGGCGCCACTGTTGAGTGTTCCTTTTTCCTGTGATTGGTCAGTAATCTGTCAATATCAATGTCAGTTTTGTGTCTTCTCATTGGTCTTTTTTGGAACACTCAACAGTGGCGCCATCTGCAATTAGCTTTGCGTTTTTATCCCCATTGGCAGAGGCTGATGGCGAAAAAAAAATTTTGTTGTTGCATTTTGTAATCATAACTTTAAAACTGTTTTCAATCACTAAGTTCTGGAATCGATTTCGAAGGAAGATTTTCGGTTAAAGATAAGCGGAAAATCATGTAAATTGCCAAACATTCTAAAACAAACATAATATAAGCGATGGTAACTTTCTTAATCTAAGTTTAGACTCTTAAAGTTCTAAACTCAGTGCATTATGAAACCAGTATTTACTCCTATAATCCCAATTTCGGAGGGAACTTCCACGCATTTTCCTAATGTTGTGCAAAGTTGTTATAGCAGATGGAAAAATACTAAGGCTCGTATTTATAAAGCGATCTCAAGAGTGAGAGCAATATTAAGTATGGATTTGACAGACCGTTTTGTACTGAAATGACATTTCTGATACGAACTCAAACTTGCTGTCACTCATGAGAGCTGATTATAAATACGGGCCTTAGTAATCGACTGCCTTAGTAGAGACCGGGTAGCACTATTAAAATAAAATACAAACATTCTTTATTGCACCAAAAAAAAAACATATAAAAATAGAAACAGAAAATAACGGTAGTACAACACAGGCGGCCTTATTGCTAGGGTAGCAATTTCTTCCAGGCAACCTTTGGGTATTGGAGAACATAAAATAAAAAGGAAAGGTGGTTAGTGCATTCTATTATGTATTTTGCTTGGAATTACGTAATTTATTTATTTTTAATTAAATACCTACTGCAGTTTTATGAGATTTAGTGACTTAACTTCATAACTTTTGTTGAAAACATTTTTGTATAATTAAATGTGGATTTTTTTAGACTCATGATTTTCTGTCTACCCCACAAAAGAATAGAGGCGTGCTTTAGCGTGGATATTTATGTATATTTACTACTTTTTATTCTGTAGTATACTTAACTTAACAGTCCTTTCCAGTAAGCTTTATTAACTTGTGAAGGCTTTAATTAAGGAGAAGTCGGGATGAAGCATCCTTCATATTATGCAGTTATTAAGGCGGTATATGTAGCTATGTGTGTGTTAAGGGGATATGTGCTCACATCAATGTATTAAATTGTATGCTGCCGAAACCAGCTCAAACTTCAAAGGCATTTAAGTTACTGTTTCATTCAAATTTAAGTAATTTTGTAAGGGGGAAGTCATTTCTTTTTCTTCCTAAAAGAATTTCTTGGAGAAAGTTGTTCAGATTCGTTGACTGAGCAATCCCTTTCAGTTTGCGTAAAGCTGTCCCTTACACCCTGTATAGGCGTTACTTTATGCAGGCATGAGTGGCTTGATGGCTTCAGTGCCTCGTACAAATAAGACCACGTATTAATGAAACCAAGCCGAGAGCTTAAATAATTTGAGGTCTCTGTCACCGTAATTTCAGGTGAAGTATGAAAATGGGGCTCACCGGAAGTACGGAATTACCGGAAATGGCTCCTCGCCAAAACAGACGAGAGCCAACCGGCACTTGACTATTGCAAGAGGTTTTAGTTAAGTAAAAGGGACTAACTGCTTACCTCTGACTGTGTCTGTAAAAAAATAGAAATACCTACCTATTAAGTTTCAATTTGGGTGTTAGATATAATCTAATCATCTTCCTAGCCTTTTTCCCGTATCTCACGGGGTCGGCTACCTAATTATGTTAGGTATAATATATATTGTATTTATTTGTCCATTTATATATTTATATATACTACGTAATTATATTTAGTATAAATTTAATATATCTTATTGTTATGTATTTGGACAGTAGGTATAGTAGGTTTATTATGTTATTTATGTTAGATGTTAGGATTTCTGAGTTTTAATTTCAAGTACCTTAGTTTACCTGCAAATACCGTTGCCTCTGGGTTTCTCAAAGGTTGACTGGAAGAGATCCCTTAATGGGATAAGTCCGCCTTTGTTCCATTTTAGTCTACTGTGTTATGTTTAAGTGTTCCTGTATTTTAGATTTAGAAAGGTACAATAAAGTGATTACATACATACATACATAAGTATCAACTTTGTTTTTCCCCCGTGGAAAAAGAATCCACGACCTCAGGAGCCCGTGGTTCAGACCACTAGCTAGACCACGAAGACAGTACGTACATTTGAAATCAGAGTCCTATTTTGACCAATAATACAGGGTGATTGTGCTTACTTGCAAGTGCAGCTGAAGACTCGCTGCGTCACACGTTCCCAATCAGGGGTTATACAGGCTGCTCTAATGAGTGCTTTACTAATTGGGTACTTGACTGGGTAGCTTAAAAAATTCAAAACATTTATACTTAAAACTGATGGCTAAAAATATTGTGGATTTCATTCATCATAAAAAAAAAAATGCACATTTAGATTTTAATAATCGAATTAAAAGTATATAAGTTATTGATTTGATTAGTCAATATTTACTAAAATGTGACGTCATAATTTACTATTTTCATACAAAAAAGCGTTTTTGACATTTCATAAAAAGTTGCTGATTTGACTAGTTGGAAAGTAGCCAATTATAACAACACCCGGCACACGCAGGCGACACTTTTTAAAGCTTCTGTGTTTTTTTTCTCTGATCGAGTGGGTTTTCGAGTTGGCGATCGACCAGATCAACCCTGGTGACAGAGATTTTGAACCGCCTATTAGTAATCGCTAATAGGCCAATGACATGGTGTGTGTTAGACAGGCTTATTTAACGAGCCTGGCTTAGTTAATCAGGAAATTCTGCTTGCAATGTCCTAACCAAACTAGAGACAATCACGAAAGACCAGATGACGATGAACCCTTGTGTCAGAGGTTTTATACAGAAGAGGTAGCAGGCCTCTTACAAGGTTTGTGTGACGATCACTATCAGAGACAGATCGACGGCTTAACGTGCCCTCAGAAGCTCAGAATCTGCTTACTTGCAAGTGAACCCGGGATCTCCAAGTCGTGAGCCCATTGCTCAGACCGCTAGACCATGGAGGCAGTAACGTGACATAGCCGCGTAACGTCACCACATTATGTCATCTTTTTCGTGCATGCTCCCTACTCATCAATTTATTAAACGTAGTCACGTCAAAAACTTTTGCAACTTTTTTTTTTCCTTTCATGACTCAAAACAAAAACCCCCTGTTCCTTAATGAGCGCGAGAAGATGCAGCGTCAACGTTTCCAATCACCCTATACTACACATGGTGCTCTACGTATACATGGTGCTCTAATTGGCGCGCTTGGCGGACCGCGAGCAATTAGGCGGTGTGGATGGAGCATCCTGTATAAAAGTGATGTAGGGTCGTGTGGGTACTTGAAAAAGCTGAATTTGCATGGATAAATTAGGATGATGGTTTTTAGGCTCGTATTTATACAGCGATCTCAAGATCGAGAGCAATATTAAGTATGGATTTGACAGATCGTTTTGTACTGAAATGACATTTCTGATACAATCTCAAATTCGCTGACACTCTTAAGAGCTAATTATAAATACGGGCCTAAGAGTGTTTGAGGTATTAACTAGGATTAAGACTATTTAATTTGATTGAGGTATCTTAATTTTCTCGGTTTGGTGCACAATATTTGTCACAAATGGCGAAAGCGTCTTTTATTAGGCGTTTGACGCTCTGCTTACCCCGTAATCCCCGTAAGGGACAAAGGCGTGACTTTGTGTTGTATGTTATAGTTGTTTTATCTCATCACTGCTAATTTGTTATACTTGTGTGTGTCAATGTACCTACCTACTCATACGTAGGCCCGTATTGATAAACAGCACTCGAGACTGGCAGTGAGTTTGAGTACGTATCAGAAATGTCATACCAGTACAAACTGACCTGTCAAATCCGCACTTAATATTGCTCTCAATCTTGAGATCGCTTTATAAATACGAGCCGTAGTGTGTGTGAGTTGGCCGTAGTAAACCAGTCGTAAGATTAAAATACTATACATACTTACCTCCGTCTTCAAAAGGTAAAATATCACAACATTACCTATCTATTTATTTCCATGCTGGACTGGGAGTGAGAGAAAAACATAGAATGTGCCAGCTGCATCTCCTCCCGGGCATGCTGTAAAGGTCAGCTAAGGGATTCGAGGGTTTCAGTATTATAATTTAGGCGATGGGCTGACAACCCGTCACCATAGCAATATACAGATCTATCTGGAATAACCCTCAAAATTTGTCAGACGTGGCAGAACGAACTATGTTTAGGTTGTTTACGCCCTGCCTACCCCATTAAGGGTAAAAGCGTGATTATATGTATGTATGTAGTACCTATCAGGTTAATACCAAATATATCTTCCAATTATATTACCATTGAGGATAGAATTTCAATCCAGAACAGACCCCCTCAATCCCTCAGCTTTCAACTCAAGTGTTTTATCGATAAATGGTCTTACAAAGAGAGAAATAACATCGGTTTGAGCATCCAGAGCACATTACAAGAAAATGTACAAGGTGTAACAGAAAGGGCATAAAGAATGTGAATCTACCCATGAAACTGAACAACTTTGGCAAGGAACATAGGTCACAACAACGAAAAAAGAAATTAGTCATCCCATACAAAAATGTATCAGCTGATGACACATTTAGTATGGGATGTAATTGTTTTTTCGGTTTTCGACCTATGTTCCTTCCTTGGGGAAAGTTGTTCAGTTGCATGGGCAGATTCACATTCTTAAGGGTTCATAAATACCCTTTCTGTTACACCCTGTATATCATATTCTTTAAGGTAAAGTAAGTACATCATTGAGGGCTTATACAGGCATCCTCTTGGACAGACCTGACTTGAAATCTTGGTTTTAAATATTACGTTTTAAATGGTGTTAAATCGGGCACTATTTATTAACTAATCTTTAATTACCCCTGACACTTTCTTAAAATTATAAATATGATGAAAGAGATAGAAAATAAACACTTGACTTTAGCGCTGTCATATTAACGTATGGTAAGACGTGTTTTCTAAAAAAAATATAATTTCATTATTTTAGGTTCTATAGTTCAATAAAACGTCATTTGAGGTGTGTCTAAGGCTCGTATTTATAAAGCTATCTCAAGATTGAGAGCAATATTGAGTGCGGATTTGACAGGTGATTTTGTACTGGAATGACGTTTTCTGATACGAACTCAAACTCGCTGTCACTCTTGAGAGCTCATTATAAATACGGGCCTAAAAGTTCTTACTGTTTATTCCAATTCTAATAGGTATACCTTCAAATGTCTTGGAATTTCAAATACAAAAGGTAGGTACTTCGTAATTAAATTGGATAATAAGCTCAAGAGACTTCTGAAAATTTCATTGGTTCAAGAAATTCTTGGGTTAATTTGAATCTGCAGAAGTGTTTATAAATTTGATTAGAATGATTGACTTTCAATAACTTTGGTGCTTCAATGTATTTTCAAGAAAGTTATTGGAAACTCACTTTCATAATAAGTGGTTTTTTTTTTTTCATTTAGTTGTTAGGTATATCTCACGACTGCAGCGAAGTCATACATGTGTGTGTAAATGTACCTCATATTCGGTATAGTAAATCTGCAGTCACACACACAGGGAAGCGTGTCTGTATGTACACACAACAACAAGTATAGCCAAGCCAACTGCCTCCGTGGTCTAGCGGTCTGAGCCATGGGCTCACGACCCGGAGGTCCCGGCTTCGATTCCCGGCGGGGGACAATGACTTGGTGTTATTATTTCTAGTTTGGTTAGGACATTGCAGGCTGATCACCTGATTGTCCGAAAAGTAAGATGATCCATGATGTCGGATGGGCATGTAAATAGTCGGTCCTGCACCTGATTTCTCTCTGGTCGTGTCAATCAATCTGTCCCATCAGAATAAGAGATTGAAGGAATAGAGAGTGCACCTGTGTATAGCGCGAACACTTGGGCACTAAAAACTAGTCCTGCGCAGTTGGCCGATCTCTGGGAGATTGTCCGCCATCACCGAAAATCGGTTCGGAGGACTATTATAGCCGAGCCGCAGTATAGTGATATAAAACAACAGTAACTTCGGCTTGCTGTGTTCTGTCGTTGTGTATAAATGTCAATGTATTTGTCGTTATCTTCCATGCTGGACTGGAAGTGATAGAAAAACATAGAATGGGCCAGCTGCATCTTTTCCCGTGCATGCTGTAAAAATCAGCTAAGGGATTCGAGGGTTTCAGTGTTTTGCAATTTAGGCGATGGGCTGACAACCCGTCACTATAGCAATATACATAATCATCATCTGTATTAGCCCTCGAAACTTGTCAGACGTGGCGGAACAACCTATGTTTGGGTTGTTTTTGCTCTGCCTACCCTATTAGGGATAAAGGCGTGATTTTATGTATGTATGTATGTATGTATAGGTATGTATTTGTCGTTATAGGTGGGTGACTCGATTGACGACTGTCTCAGTTACCTCCGGCAACCTCCGGCCTAGGTTCCAGTCAATTCCATTGTAAATAAAAAAAAACGCCCTTGGCCTAGGACATTCAACCAGTGTCTATGTCGACTATGTATCTGTTACCTCCGCTCTAGAGTAGACTCATTCAAAAAATCCCATGACACGAGCCAAAATCCCATGACACGAGCCAAAATCCCATGACACGAGCCCACCCTTTTCTTACTGGGTGACTCCACCCCTTAGTTTGTAGTGCACTGTATTTAAATTTTACCTAAATAAAGAATTTTCTTTTTCATTTGTATTATTTCTGTACTCATGCGTGTAACTCGTATGCTCCTATATGGTTTCATCGAATGACTCCATTCAGGCCACTATCTTCGCATAACCGGAAGCTACGTAACAGATATTAAGCCATGTCCCTAACACTTTTTCTCGCCAAAACTAACAAAGGAATTCAATTAGAAACGTTGTAACCGTAAAAGCGTTCATTTGGCAGCCGCTTCCAGTGCTCGGCACAAATGGAAATAGTAAATATTAGAATCAGAGATATTCGGTTTTGACTGTCGGCCGTGTGGGGGTATAATCATCGTGTTTCAGCTGTACAGAAAAGTGGTACAAGTTCATAGCAGAAAAATACAATATCAAGTCTTAGGTATGATATTGGATATTGTTTTTAAGACAATTTTCTTACTTGGATTTGAAGATTTTTCTATGACTACAGAACCATTTTACAGTGTTCATTGCAAAATGGAACATTCGCAGCAATAACTATTTTAAGCGCTTAGGGTACATTATGCAAATGGTATATTTTCTAATAAGCCATAACAATACAGGTACGTGCCCGACACGCTCCTGTCCAAGGCTTTTATTTGAATATAAAAAAAAACAACCTTTTTATACATGCTTAGAATTTTTATAACATATAAAATTCCTATTTTATTGCTCTAACCTGCACTTAAAACTAAATGTCAAATGTAAAATGGCCGCAAAGCCACCATTTTGTTTTTATATGGATTTTCAAAATGGCGCGGTAAGCCAAAACTAACATAGCAATTACCAAAGACCTATTAAGTTAGAGACAATGCTTAAAATGTTTGAACATGCGAAAACATCATATAGGTATTATACTCAATATGAAAGAAAGAAAATAATAGATTCGCTTTGGGCAGGACTTGAACCTGCTGACCTGACCCTGGTGTCAGAGTTTTTAAACCGCCTAATTGCACAGCTAATATGCCTCTGACATACCAAATTAGAAACGTATTATCTTAAAGTCTTGTAAAACTCTACTAGGTTGGGTTAGGTAGACGTGGCAGAGCGAAAGAACGGCATTCGGAATGTCGCAGGTTCAAGTCCTGCCAAAGCGAATCTATTATTTTCTTTCTTTCATATTGAGTATAATACCTATATGATGTTTTCGCATGTTCAAACATTTTAAGCATTGTCTCTAACTTAATAGGTCTTTGGTAATTGCTATGTTAGTTTTGGCTTACCGCGCCATTTTGAAAATCCATATAAAAACAAAATGGTGGCTTTGCGGCCATTTTACATTTGACATTTAGTTTTAAGTGCAGGTTAGAGCAATAAAATAGGAATTTTATATGTTATAAAAATTCTAAGCATGTATAAAAAGGTTGTTTTTTTTTATATTCAAATAAAAGCCTTGGACAGGAGCGTGTCGGGCACGTACCTGTATTGTTATGGCTTATTAGAAAATATACCATTTGCATAATGTACCCTAAGCGCTTAAAATAGTTATTGCTGCGAATGTTCCATTTTGCAATGAACACTGTAAAATGGTTCTGTAGTCATAGAAAAATCTTCAAATCCAAGTAAGAAAATTGTCTTAAAAACAATATCCAATATCATACCTAAGACTTGATATTGTATTTTTCTGCTATGAAACTTGTACCACTTTTCTGTACAGCTGAAACACGATGATTATACCCCACACGGCCGACAGTCAAAACCGAATATCTCTGATTCTAATATTTACTATTTCCATTTGTGCCGAGCACTGGAAGCGGCTGCCAAATGAACGCTTTTACGGTTACAACGTTTCTAATTGAATTCCTTTGTTAGTTTTGGCGAGAAAAAGTGTTAGGGACATGGCTTAATATCTGTTACGTAGCTTCCGGTTATGCGAAGATAGTGGCCTGAATGGAGTCATTCGATGAAACCATATAGGAGCATACGAGTTACACGCATGAGTACAGAAATAATACAAATGAAAAAGAAAATTCTTTATTTAGGTAAAATTTAAATACAGTGCACTACAAACTAAGGGGTGGAGTCACCCAGTAAGAAAAGGGTGGGCTCGTGTCATGGGATTTTGGCTCGTGTCATGGGATTTTGGCTCGTGTCATGGGATTTTTTGAATGAGTCTACTCTAGAGCGGAGGTAACAGATACATAGTCGACATAGACACTGGTTGAATGTCCTAGGCCAAGGGCGTTTTTTTTTATTTACAATGGAATTGACTGGAACCTAGGCCGGAGGTTGCCGGAGGTAACTGAGACAGTCGTCAATCGAGTCACCCACCTATAACGACAAATACATACCTATACATACATACATACATACATAAAATCACGCCTTTATCCCTAATAGGGTAGGCAGAGCAAAAACAACCCAAACATAGGTTGTTCCGCCACGTCTGACAAGTTTCGAGGGCTAATACAGATGATGATTATGTATATTGCTATAGTGACGGGTTGTCAGCCCATCGCCTAAATTGCAAAACACTGAAACCCTCGAATCCCTTAGCTGATTTTTACAGCATGCACGGGAAAAGATGCAGCTGGCCCATTCTATGTTTTTCTATCACTTCCAGTCCAGCATGGAAGATAACGACAAATACATTGACATTTATACACAACGACAGAACACAGCAAGCCGAAGTTACTGTTGTTTTATATCACTATACTGCGGCTCGGCTATAATAGTCCTCCGAACCGATTTTCGGTGATGGCGGACAATCTCCCAGAGATCGGCCAACTGCGCAGGACTAGTTTTTAGTGCCCAAGTGTTCGCGCTATACACAGGTGCACTCTCTATTCCTTCAATCTCTTATTCTGATGGGACAGATTGATTGACACGACCAGAGAGAAATCAGGTGCAGGACCGACTATTTACATGCCCATCCGACATCATGGATCATCTTACTTTTCGGACAATCAGGTGATCAGCCTGCAATGTCCTAACCAAACTAGAAATAATAACACCAAGTCATTGTCCCCCGCCGGGAATCGAAGCCGGGACCTCCGGGTCGTGAGCCCATGGCTCAGACCGCTAGACCACGGAGGCAGTTGGCTTGGCTATACTTGTTGTTGTGTGTACATACAGACACGCTTCCCTGTGTGTGTGACTGCAGATTTACTATACCGAATATGAGGTACATTTACACACACATGTATGACTTCGCTGCAGTCGTGAGATATACCTAACAACTAAATGAAAAAAAAAAAACCACTTATTATGAAAGTGAGTTTCCAATAACTTTCTTGAAAATACATTGAAGCACCAAAGTTATTGAAAGTCAATCATTCTAATCAAATTTATAAACACTTCTGCAGATTCAAATTAACCCAAGAATTTCTTGAACCAATGAAATTTTCAGAAGTCTCTTGAGCTTATTATCCAATTTAATTACGAAGTACCTACCTTTTGTATTTGAAATTCCAAGACATTTGAAGGTATACCTATTAGAATTGGAATAAACAGTAAGAACTTTTAGGCCGTATTTATAATGAGCTCTCAAGAGTGACAGCGAGTTTGAGTTCGTATCAGAAAACGTCATTCCAGTACAAAATCACCTGTCAAATCCGCACTCAATATTGCTCTCAATCTTGAGATAGCTTTATAAATACGAGCCTTAGACACACCTCAAATGACGTTTTATTGAACTATAGAACCTAAAATAATGAAATTATATTTTTTTTAGAAAACACGTCTTACCATACGTTAATATGACAGCGCTAAAGTCAAGTGTTTATTTTCTATCTCTTTCATCATATTTATAATTTTAAGAAAGTGTCAGGGGTAATTAAAGATTAGTTAATAAATAGTGCCCGATTTAACACCATTTAAAACGTAATATTTAAAACCAAGATTTCAAGTCAGGTCTGTCCAAGAGGATGCCTGTATAAGCCCTCAATGATGTACTTACTTTACCTTAAAGAATATGATATACAGGGTGTAACAGAAAGGGTATTTATGAACCCTTAAGAATGTGAATCTGCCCATGCAACTGAACAACTTTCCCCAAGGAAGGAACATAGGTCGAAAACCGAAAAAACAATTACATCCCATACTAAATGTGTCATCAGCTGATACATTTTTGTATGGGATGACTAATTTCTTTTTTCGTTGTTGTGACCTATGTTCCTTGCCAAAGTTGTTCAGTTTCATGGGTAGATTCACATTCTTTATGCCCTTTCTGTTACACCTTGTACATTTTCTTGTAATGTGCTCTGGATGCTCAAACCGATGTTATTTCTCTCTTTGTAAGACCATTTATCGATAAAACACTTGAGTTGAAAGCTGAGGGATTGAGGGGGTCTGTTCTGGATTGAAATTCTATCCTCAATGGTAATATAATTGGAAGATATATTTGGTATTAACCTGATAGGTACTACATACATACATATAATCACGCTTTTACCCTTAATGGGGTAGGCAGGGCGTAAACAACCTAAACATAGTTCGTTCTGCCACGTCTGACAAATTTTGAGGGTTATTCCAGATAGATCTGTATATTGCTATGGTGACGGGTTGTCAGCCCATCGCCTAAATTATAATACTGAAACCCTCGAATCCCTTAGCTGACCTTTACAGCATGCCCGGAGGAGATGCAGCTGGCACATTCTATGTTTTTCTCTCACTCCCAGTCCAGCATGGAAATAAATAGATAGGTAATGTTGTGATATTTTACCTTTTGAAGACGGAGGTAAGTATGTATAGTATTTTAATCTTACGACTGGTTTACTACGGCCAACTCACACACACTACGGCTCGTATTTATAAAGCGATCTCAAGATTGAGAGCAATATTAAGTGCGGATTTGACAGGTCAGTTGTACTGGTATGACATTTCTGATACGTACTCAAACTCACTGCCAGTCTCGAGTGCTGTTTATCAATACGGGCCTACGTATGAGTAGGTAGGTACATTGACACACACAAGTATAACAAATTAGCAGTGATGAGATAAAACAACTATAACATACAACACAAAGTCACGCCTTTGTCCCTTACGGGGATTACGGGGTAAGCAGAGCGTCAAACGCCTAATAAAAGACGCTTTCGCCATTTGTGACAAATATTGTGCACCAAACCGAGAAAATTAAGATACCTCAATCAAATTAAATAGTCTTAATCCTAGTTAATACCTCAAACACTCTTAGGCCCGTATTTATAATTAGCTCTTAAGAGTGTCAGCGAATTTGAGATTGTATCAGAAATGTCATTTCAGTACAAAACGATCTGTCAAATCCATACTTAATATTGCTCTCGATCTTGAGATCGCTGTATAAATACGAGCCTAAAAACCATCATCCTAATTTATCCATGCAAATTCAGCTTTTTCAAGTACCCACACGACCCTACATCACTTTTATACAGGATGCTCCATCCACACCGCCTAATTGCTCGCGGTCCGCCAAGCGCGCCAATTAGAGCACCATGTATACGTAGAGCACCATGTGTAGTATAGGGTGATTGGAAACGTTGACGCTGCATCTTCTCGCGCTCATTAAGGAACAGGGGGTTTTTGTTTTGAGTCATGAAAGGAAAAAAAAAAAGTTGCAAAAGTTTTTGACGTGACTACGTTTAATAAATTGATGAGTAGGGAGCATGCACGAAAAAGATGACATAATGTGGTGACGTTACGCGGCTATGTCACGTTACTGCCTCCATGGTCTAGCGGTCTGAGCAATGGGCTCACGACTTGGAGATCCCGGGTTCACTTGCAAGTAAGCAGATTCTGAGCTTCTGAGGGCACGTTAAGCCGTCGATCTGTCTCTGATAGTGATCGTCACACAAACCTTGTAAGAGGCCTGCTACCTCTTCTGTATAAAACCTCTGACACAAGGGTTCTAATCGTCATCTGGTCTTTCGTGATTGTCTCTAGTTTGGTTAGGACATTGCAAGCAGAATTTCCTGATTAACTAAGCCAGGCTCGTTAAATAAGCCTGTCTAACACACACCATGTCATTGGCCTATTAGCGATTACTAATAGGCGGTTCAAAATCTCTGATCACAGGGTTTCGATCTGGTCGATCGAA
>JARACY010004057.1:0-28992 GCA_029255725.1 Scrobipalpa atriplicella | reverse complement strand
AACTGTGGAGTGAATTTCTGACTGAATAACCACTTTTCCAGTTTATAACATTTTTAAACTTCAAAACATATGAATCGCGGCGGAACGACCTAGATTTTAGGTCGTTGACACTCTGCCTAACCCATTAGGGATAAAGGCGTGATAGTATATTTTCTTGTTGTTGGATGGTATTTTCAACGTGTGGTATTTTTTTTTATGAATAACACTTATTTAAAATTCATAGGTCATTTAGGTCAGGAAATTGGGGTTTTCTTGTAAGTGCTAATTAGTATTTGAACATTTTTACTTGAATTTGATTATAAATTAAATAGAACTTAAATACTTACTAGTATAAGGTTTGTTCATGGAGCATAGTATGGAATTTTTGATTATGATTTATATGTTTCGAAGATTAAAATTTAATGTAAGTTGTAATACAATTTAAAAAATATGAAAATTAAAAGCAAATTCTCATTTACCTTCTGCAATCTCTCCTTATCCCGTTTCCTCGCTGCTCTGAACGCAGGCGGATCCTGCTCCTCTTCCAGATCCACCGTCATAAACTCCTCAAGCGTCAGCGCACTGGATGGCGTCTCTCCAAATTCCATCAGCCGCTTCCGTAGTGTCGACTCGTGCACCTTTACTATTCGTATCACGTCACATGGAGTTCGGGAGAAGTTGTGGAGGCGCGCCGCTATTAGAAGAGCTGTTGAAATAATGAAAGTAAAAAGCTGTTCAGAAGATAGCTTCACAAAATATGCATTGTGATGTACGTTCAAGTCTACAAGCATAATACGGTGCCGTGTGTAGGTAACATTCTTTGGAGTGATAGAAAAGCATAGAAGGAGCCAGCTGCATCTCTTCCCGGGCATGCTGTAAAAACCAGCTAAGGGATTCGAGGGTTTTAGTGTATTGCAATTTTAGGCGATGGGCTGACAACCTGTCACTATAGCAATATACATCATAATCATCTGTAATAAACCTCAAAACTTGTCAGTCGTGGCGTAACGACCTTTGTTTAGGTAATTTTCGCTCTGCCTACCCCATTAGGGATAAAGGCGTGATTTTATGTATGTATGTATGTGTAGGTAACATCTGTGTCACGTATGCTGTGCATATGTGCGTGATGACTTCCTGCTGCTTTTCTGTATGCAAATCGCGAGCTATGCCAGTGCGGTTTTATGGAGCTTTGTCTATGTACGATTTCTTCTTTTTGAGTGTAGTTCTTGAGATTTAAATAATGCTGATACTAAACTCCCAATATAACGACGGGATTTTTAATGATTTATGTTTCAGACTCGTATGTTGAGGCGCGGATACAAGATTTGACTTAGGGGGGGGCCATTTTGAGAAAATCATATATTTTTGCACAGAAAATAAAATTTACTCAATTTAGTAATGTGAGAGCCAGGGTTTTAGGGGGGGGCCATTGCCCCTATGGCCCCCCCCTTGTATCCGCGCCTGTGGCGCGGAAAGCTACTATCGACATTCTTTAACAACTCACCAGCCCCGCAAATGCCGGACGGCCGCCTGCCGGAATGTATGGAGTCACGCTTCATCCTCTGGACCAGTCTGAGGGCTGTCATGCTGACGTCATGCTGCTTGTCTTCGAACTGAAGCTGTGACGCGAACCGCAGAATGTACAGGCATGGGTCTGATAAAGAGCAGAATAAAGGGATAAATTTATAGGACGTTAAAACTCTTCTTAAAGTTCAAAATTCATATTGCAACAATTTAAATTCTTCCATGCTGGACTGGGAGCGGTAGAAAAACATAGAATGTTCTAGCTGCTCTTCCTCCCGGGCATGCTGTAGAAGTCAGCAAAAGGGATTCGAGGGTTACAGTCTATTGTAATTTGGGCGATGGGCTGACAACCTGTCACTATAGCGATACACATTGAAATCTAAAATTGCCCTCAATATTTGTCAGACGTGGCGAAAACACCTTTGCTAGGTGTTTTACGCTCTTCCTACCCCGCAAGGGATTAAGGCCTGCGTGACTTTATGTATGTATTGTTTGTAACAATTTAAATGAACTTGAACTAAGTATCTGGCACAGATTTTCCTCCGTCTTGATTGCACATATACCTACCTGTAATTCAATGGTATTTCAGTTTATTGTACAGGTAGGCTGTCTTAATAGTTCTACATATTTAACACCCTACGTACATAATACCTCGTATGACCTTCTTTATGCATGCGGTTCACAACTGCAGTTACATTGAGGAAGTATGGCGCATGTCGTTGCTTGGACGAAGGTAAAAGCTTTACAAAAAACCGAATGAGTGATACGAAAGGGGAACATAGAATAAAGTTCGTTGTTTTGTTATGTCCAAAGCGATTTTGAAGATTTTAGACAAATTTTGAACGATGATGTCAAGTTATTTCAAACAAAGGCACAAACAAATGTGACCATTTATTACATTACATAACATAGGTACTTGAACCTGACCTCTTCTTCGGCCTATGTCATAATAACATACTAACAGTAGGTACGTTACGTAGCTCAATTTTCACTTTAAATAAGGATGTTATTATTATTAACACATTTGTAATTTATAATACATAGTAGGTATTGGGATACCGTATAAGTGATCTAGGTACTTAAGTTAATGTTATGTAAACAATAATTGAGAGGGAGAAAAAAATACCGCTGCGTGCCAACTAAACGGAACCAACAAAAACTCGACGAACAACGTTCTTTACAACAAAAGAAATGGGGTCTAAGTAGGTATATTGGTCAGATCTAAAACAAATAATACGAAAGTGAATAACCGTCAAACAAATTCAACATGAAAGTGACCGTCAGTATATTCACCTTTTTTTCGTCAACACACGTTTACAATCTATTCATTAGTTGAGACAATTAAAAACAAAACATTTTGGTTGGGCCAGACTGTAAGGAACAATACAATAAATTACAATACATTAAACTCTATTCAAAGTTAGGTCTTTTCACTGTGTAACATTCGTTTGAGTAAAATGCCAGTACCGACCCGGCAAGCTTTCAGTCAAGACTTTAAAAAAAATATAAAAGTTTTTAAAAAAAGTGTCCCGATGTGAACGAGATGTTCGGTGCGGTGCTCAATGTGCGTGAAGTGATGTCGAATGTGTTCAAAAATGGATTCGAAGCGGTATTCAAGTAAGTAGGTTAAGGCCCCCTTCTTCCAGTGCTCCCTGTCTCTGTCTTTTTCTTCATGTATAAGGAGTACAGAAAATAACCACACTTTCGCTCATTTTTACGTTTTTATTTTATATAGAAAAAAATAAGCGCCAAATTATAAATCTATCCATTAATATCCCTGCCAAACCTGATAAGTAAATGAACTGCTAAATTTTCAAAAAAATAGCATTCACCCAAGTCTCATAAAACTTAAAATACTCTCAAAATCGATGTTACTTCTGATTTTTTTTTTATCGAGTCAAATGTTAAATAATATTGTGTTTTTATCCATAAAAGTCACTAGATCAAACGTTTATCTGTACCAGTGGCGAAGAGTTCATACAAGACGATTCCCGTCGAGTTACCTTTGGAAATCAAGTGACAATATCATACTACCAAAACAATCCAATTACTCACGACGCTACATTGCATTCCTAAGATCCACTTAAGAGTTCATAATTTTTAGTGATAGCAAAATATTATTCATTCACATTGGCTGCTATTACCTCAGGCTCAGGCGCTTCTAACTGCTTAGAAAATAGTCGCATCGCATAAAACGACCTCACGTTATGTTATAGAATGAACAGTAGCGCCATCTCTTGACGTACACAAAAATCACGTGGTGCGCGCTCTGTGCGAGCCGGTTGGCATTATTATACCGCGAAAATAGATAGTCAATAAGACGCTGAAATTATCAGGAATCATGGAGATAGAAAGCGACGTAATGAGAAGTGTAAAAGAGACGGAAAATTTCACCTGTTATCCTGAATTTGTAGCGTATGAAGTAATGCTATGTAAGAAAAGGTCGCAAATTACATGTTTTTATTTACATTATGATGACTTTCTTTTTTGCATGGATTGTTTTACGGCTTTTTTTCGCCAAATCTATTTCTGCCATCTTTGTATTCGGTGTGTGGTGGGTGTGTGATTTGTTTTTGTTTGTGCTCGGATTGTGTTTTTTCTAAGCGGTTTTTCTAGTTAGAGTTAGGTAATCAGGAGATTTTCATTCGCGTCCGTTCCGTGTCCGTCGGCTGTGTTGGCTGTTGAGATGCTAACCGATCTGTTGCAAGGCAAGTAGGTACGAGGTTTTCTATCCTTAGCTACGAAAATAAAAAACATGCTATTGAATTTCCTAATTAGGCCGCGCTCGCCCCGAAATGCGAATAGACTACCAACGAAAGGACGGTTTCTTCAGTCATTTTCATGTCGCATTGTACGAAAAATATTCTTGGTTAACTGGCAATTGCCAACTTAACAAGATGTTTTGTTTCCCTGTCTCTTATTTTCCGATTCCAGTAGCGTGTGGAGCCAAACTGGTTTCAATGACATTAACAATTTAACAAACTCGGCAAAAAAACATGTACAGCTTAGGCTTAGGAAGATAAAATGAAAGTTCTGAACTTTTGCTGACGTAAGTAGATATCATTTTTTGCTCGGTCTTCCCTTTCGATAAAATTCACCCTTCGCCACTGATCTGTACTATATATTTTTTTAGGATTTTAAATATGATGATTTCTATGAAAACAACTCGATTTAGAAACATAAATTTCGAAGAAGGGGCCCTTAATGTAACCGTTTACATGAAAATAAATTGAAGGGCCAAGTTGCAAGTCCTCAAGCCCTATAACAGGGTGTAATAAAAGAACTGCGAGGTTACCAAACAGCTTTCCCAAAGCACAAAAATTTTAACAAAAAAATTTTTTTTCCATACAAAGATAGCTTCTCATCTGCAATTTTGTATGGACAAGGCAAAATTTTATTTCGAGCTAAAAATTTTTGTGCTTTGCGAAAGTTGTTTGTTATCATTAGCAGACGGTGTGGTTTTAAGGAACGCAGTACTTATTTTTACACCCTGTATAGCCTATTGGATGGATTGGATGAGAACGACTGAAGACCGAGCTGAGTGGCGTGCCATGGGAGAGGCCTGTGTCCAGCAGTGCACTGATACAGGCTGATGATGATGATGATAGCCTATACATATTCGCACAAGCACTATGCGACTTCGCTCTCGTTATTTTTTTGAGATCCACCTATCAAGCAGGTTAAGTGCTCCCTGCTACCTATTTACCTAAATGAACATAAGATAAAAAGATACCAAAAAGCCAGTTACTGAGCAAAAAGAACATTGACCTGTAACCAGTGACGTGGTCATTAGTCAGTCATAATTGTACATTACAGTCGTTTCTTTCGACTACCGGGTATTTGAAAATGCTAGACACATATTGATAAGTAATGTAATGAATGAATAACAAAATCAGGCCTACTCGTTATCAGTTTAGTTAAGTAAGACAATGGTGCTAATTCAGGACGCACTATTACTAATTCTAATTCTTAATAGCGCTGTCACTTTCTTAAATTTGACATAAAAACAGGATAGCAAACAAACACGTGACTTTGACATTCTTAATTTGACGTACGGAGCTTTAAATAAGGAATGACCATAGAGCGTGCTCACTAATTTTGCTTAATTTAAGCAGTCTTATGTCAGATAAGAAATGTCAAACTCACGTATTTGTTTGCTATCCTGTTCTTATGTCAAAGTTAAGAAAGTGACAGCGCTACTAAGAATTAGAATTAGTAACTGGACGGCGTGAATTGAGGCCAATGCAGGCTAAAATTTAAAATCGGCAAAAAAAAACATCGTTTTGAGCTTCGGCAGAGGCCTCTAATCCGTTTTGTAAGTTTTAGTGAATATAAATAATACAACCAAAATTTACGTTAAAGACTAATATTCCTTAATTAGTAGTTTATTTTGACTTCAAAATTAAAAACATATTTGTTTACACGAGCAAAGTATACAAATATGTTTTACCAAAGTAATTAATTATTTGATGACTCTACAATACAAACGAAAGAAAGTAATTTGTAAAAGGTTGAATTAACTAATCATTGTTATTCCCGATGTTTCTTATTTTATTTAAGGACATTAGTAAATAGTAAGAAAACAACATTTAATTTTAAGTGGTTCATTGTCAGGGTTAATTAACTTAACTAACGCTTAAGAGGAGTAAATAAATACACCATAGATAGGACGACGGTTCGTCCCCCTTTGCAAGAGTTCCGAAAACATCTAACACCAAGTTCCGCTATGAAACGTTTTCCAACATAAGAAATGCTAATTTGTATAGCAACGATGTTTGACCTCCAATTTGGCCAAGCAAATCCGATGCGTCAAGTAAGATCATCGTACAAAAATAATAGCAGCAAAAATTGTAATTTATTCGAAAAACAAAATTAAGATCGGCATTTATCTATAATATCGGGATCTATAATAGTAGTATAAGGGAGTTTGTGCACTTATCCATATTAGATTCGTATTCAATCGTATCTGGTTTGGCCTTCTTTGTAACTGTATGACGGCTTGTGCGTGCACCCAATATACATACGTTTCATATGGATATGTTTAGGATACGAAGCGAATACGGATAAGCGCACAAACGTCCTTAGTGTCCGTTTACCCTTTACGTACGCATTGTTTATCATTATCAATGATATATAAAGTAAATAACCTTCATAACCTACAAGTAGCGGGCTATGAACTTTCTTGCATTGTTTATAAGTCTATAAAATAAAACAGGTCAACAAGTCAATTTTGACGGCGTATATTTGCAAGGAGGCATTCACCTTGTCTTTATTTCGCGTTGAATTTGCAGAGCAAATTTAAGATTACCTTACTACTTTCAAGGTCATTGTTTATAGATTATGAAGAACACAGACTTACCACCAGACGGATAGATTCTATATTATTGTCAATTGAATCAGCGTTAAATAAAAAATACTTTATTTCAGTTTTCAATCTCGAGTTCCAATTATATATTTCTGAAAGCATGAGCAAGCAAGTGTATACGGTGCAGTGCAGTGTAAGAGTATTTGTGCACTTATCCGTATTAGATTCGTAACAAATTCGTATGCGTTTTGGCCTTTCTAGTAATAGTATAACAGCATATGCACCCATCCACATACGTTTTATACGGAATTTTTCCGGATGTGAATTGGATACGAATCTAATACGGATGCGTGCCTTTTAATTCTCTTATTTGGTCTCCAATTATTTTATAGACCCTATTCTACTCATCGAAATCAGAGCAAGGATTAGGTTAGTGTTGTAGGTAATGTGTTTATTAATGGTCAAATTAATACCTAAAGTCATACTCCTGTTGAGATTTACCCTGCGATGTCGTAGCCTCAAGAAACAACAATACAAACTTATGTGTCTCACCTCTCACCGAGAATAGAATCGACGACCATTAGATACACGTGAGGCTAGACGTGTTTAGGTGACCTTGACATTAGATGTATTTGCAGAACGAATTTGATTCCACGTAACTACCGAAATGATCTGTTATCGATAACAGTTACAGACAGACAGATGAGAAGTTTTTATTATTATTAAAGATGTTATAGCTTTTATATTGTAGCTGATCCTTTATTATTACAGAAGGTCTTTGCGTGTCTAGGTCACTTTTGTTTTCGATTATTCAGCACATAGCATTGTAGGCAAAATACACTTTGCTTTTATAGTCTGCTGCGTTGTGCCCGCCCTAAGTCAAAAATTTTAATAAGGATTATTTATGTCCTGACGATAAAAACACTTAGATCGAATACTACGTAGGATATGCACTCGGAAGTAGTGCTTTACTATAATTATATAGTGAAACTGGTTGCGTCATGGCTTTTACTTCACGGACACGGACGCTACGGTCAATGGGCATGCCGCGTGCGTCTGCGCAGTATTGTGGAGTCAGCTGTAAACCTGGAAGTGAAGGGTTTTGTGCAAAGCCGAAAAAATAGTGTTAATTTTAGCAAGCACACAGCCTTATCCTTTACATATGGCTGCTTTATTATTGTATAGTATTGTTGGCAGCCCAAATAGAAAAAAAGAATCATCAAACTATCGATTGTGCATATAGAATTATCGAATAATGCCTCAAAAATAAAGTCATAGTTCGATGATTCAGCTCATCTTATCATCCTCTATTATTTATTCCTTTCCTTATCCCATTATTTTGGCTATCTTCCTCTACTTTTCTATCATACAGAAGGCTTGGAGCCGTAGCCTGGAGCTGTATTTTTGAATCATTGGAATCGAATTCGCAGAGAAGCATTGGCATGCGATTTCCATACAATTTCGATAACAGGACCGCCGGACCGCCATACTACTTCCATATAAAATATCGTTACAGTAAAAACCCGTACCCTCGTTCAATCCCCTAGATTAGGTAGCCGACCGCATGAAATACTGGAAAAAGGCTAGGAAGAAGAAGTTTAAATATACTACAAACAACTATAGTAACAGGTTGTGACAAACGTATTTTTTTTAAGGATATAGGATTTATTTAATTTCATGAACGTTCAACAACTCCGGTTTGGTTACTTCCTATACCTGCGCGTGCGTCGAAATATCAGGCGCATTTCTTAAAAGGAGTTTTGCAAGAACCGCTGATCAATGGATTCAGAGATTGTAGAGTGTTTTTGCAATCGGAGCAAGAAATTAACATGATCAACCTTTTAAAACTACATTAAATCCAACAAGTGCAAAATAAAAGTTCTGTAAATTACCTTTTATTTCACCAAAAATATAACATTTACCAAAAGTTTTGTAAGTATATCAGCAAGGTTGAAGACGGATCTGCTTAGGTTGACGTATGTTTGTTGCAGTGGCAGGTTGTAAGTCCATCACCTACATTACAATGCGCTGAGCTGGAACATTCTATGTTTGTCTATCGCTCCTAGTCTAGCATAGAAGTTCAATTACTGAACCCTAAACACCAATATGTCTGACGCAGAACACAGACAGAATCAGAATACACTACGCAGAACACACACATAATACACTTTCATTGTTCTAGCCCAGTGACGATTTTAGTAACATAACATTATTCTGGTCAAACACAAACTGGCACTCTGGTCTGATCAATCGAAAACTACTTACACTTCATACGGTTCACGGTTTTGTTAACGCCGCTGATCCATTGATTCAGAGATTTTGTGCAATAAGAGCATAAATAACATAACATGACCTACTCTACAACTTTGGAGTAGGCCTATTAACCTTTACGTATAACAGACAGCTGGTGTTGTTACATATGTTACACAGAGTTATTTATAACAAGCAAGCAAAATATTATTCAACTTTCGCTAAGTTAAAAAATGGAAATACATAAGTTAGGTAAATCTTTTCTGCATAATCAATGGCCGCTTTTGGATTTGCAGATAAATAAGTAAGCTTTATTCTAGATTTTGCAAAGAACTTTGCTAATGAAATGACTGGGTAATGAAATGAACTCATAAGAGAAATATAGAAAAAATAAATCATTAAGTGATTTTAAGAGGACAGTTCGTGGATGATATTTCTAAGAAATAAGGTAAGAGCAGCCTCTCGTTGTTTTCAGCTTATTTACCAAAATTTGTCGCAATCGGTAGCGGTTTGACGGAGGGATTATTATGTAGAGCGTTTGTATGAAAATCTGTTCACGGAGTAACCTTTTAATGTGTTGCATCGGTGTGTGGGCAGGTCATGACAATACCCTTCAGGATCCAACATCCTAGAGCTTGTGCTTACTCGAATCAAGCAAAGCCATTGATAGAAACACGTGTGTTGTCTACAAAAACTTCCTGCACCGTCAATTTTTTATGGAGCGTTATCTTGAGATCATCTCATTTCTCCAAGACATTTTATGAAATCTGATAAGTATCTCATCTATTTTCCTTGACGCCCTGTGGATAGGATACGAAATCCGCATGGTCGAGGTCTTAAGGATATCGAACTCGGTCAACTCGAAGGTCTCTTCCTGCAAAGGTCACTTATTACGGAATCACTGAATACTGATACCTGATTCGCTTACGATGTCCTTTTCCTTATTGTTTTATAGTTTTTTAAGCTATCTTCATTTATCTATACATATTTATGTGCTAAGAATTAAAGATTTCGTCACACATTTTCGTTTAAGGAGCACAAGAATTTTGCCGAGTGGTATGAGCACACGATAACTCAGTTGGTAAAAGCATCAGCACCTGAACTCCGAATTATCACTAAATTATATTACCTAACTTGTTTTATTACTTAGATAGGCGTTCAGTTTTTTGAACAGTTGAATGACCTGACCAACCTTTCCACCGGGATTCCTCTGAGTATCCTATTATGTCGAAAGTTCCTTGTGAAAGTTGTCAACTTTGAAGAACCAATTTCTCAACGACATTATCATGTGACCTGCTCGACCTCAGTGCTCGACCTCAAATCCGTGTTTCCTGCGATGGCCTGTGCCCTTCTTTGGACTGTTATTTTGACTGCTTCGCATTTTACAAGTATCTTTGAATGTTAACTTTTCTGGCCTCATTTTTGGCATTAGGTACAACATAACATTTTGGTTGTGTGCTGTGCTGAGTGTAGCTATGTGGTTTTACTTTCTTGATTGTCACACTACCACCTTAAACATCGTAACTTTTATAACTAACTAAGCTTTGATTGACTTCAACACAACACTACAACTTATTAGCTTGTCAATGTCCCGTTCAAAGACACCGACAAAACACAGCAAGCTGCTTGGTGGAAGGAAGAGTCATCCTTCCACAATTATTTATCTGGGACTCTTTGATTCGGTTCAGCCGGACTTATGCACATATAAACCTGCGTTTCCGTTGCTTGGTGTGAATCGCAAGAAAGTTGATCCCAAACCATTAAACCCACAATAGATCTGACACGACGCACCTTTGTAGTCTCATTGAATATGAACTAATAAAATCGATTGTTTTTCCTTGTCGCCACTTGATGGACAACATCAAAATGCAATGCGAGTAGTTATAGGCTGTAAGTAGACGATCTACATTCTGGTCTGCAGTTGTCGTGCGTTTATGAGCGGTTTTCCAGTGTGTCGACACGCCGCCGTTTTATTATGTGGTCAGGGTGGCCCTACCGCAAATACCGGACCTTCAAACTACTCCAGGCTCTATCTACACTTATATTATAGAGGAAATATTTTTGTATTTTTGGATTCTTGTAATGAATAAACTCAAAAATTAATGGACCGATTTCAAAAATTCTTTCACAATTCGAAAGCTACGTTCGCCCTGAGTAACATAGGCTCGGGAATATATCTGATTCCCTCGGTAAAACCCACTAAGCCGCAAGTGAAACTGCAGAATGGCTCTTTATTTTTCGAACTTAAAAAATCTATAAAAAATTTGAGTCTTGCATAAAAAACGTTTTCCTTGCCTGCCTGATTCATGATCGGAAAAATAACATTAATTAATCAATTAAATAATACCTCATAATAATATAAGCAGATTTTTTTAGACTTCCTAAAGGACAGAAGACAATAGTTATTTTCTCAGTGGTTTTTTATTTTACTATTGAAACAATAGAAGGGTCAATTATTGTGATAGTTATCTATTCGTGAGAATCAGTTGTTTACCTTAATGAAAACCTGCCGAAGGTTTAAGGAGTTAAACACCAGTCATTGGTGTATTTATATTTAGTGTCAAGAAAACCAAATTTTTTGTTTATACAGAACGGCGTAGGCGATTTTCATAATGGTATCGATTGCAGCTAAACGCCTCAGTCAGAATCGATACTTATATTTACTTGATTATACTTTAGGTACCTTAAATACATTATACACCTAATATTTGAATCTTTACCTATAACACAGATGCATTCTCAATTATTTGTAGGATAGTATTTAATTATGACGACCTCAACAGGTAGTTATTATCATTAAACAAGTAATAAAATCTAACTTCATATAGGTTGTTTAGTACCTAAGTTTAATTTAGAGACAGACTGGAAGCTTCAGCTTTGGAATTGCGAATCCTCTAATTCTACAATGCTGCTACATGTTCTACATACATACACAAAATCACGTCTTTATCCCTAATGGGGTAAGCAATAGATGTCTGTCTAACCACTAATTCTCCACTATGTCTTGACTAATTTTGAGGGTTATTTCAGATAATTTGTACAATATCTCAGTAGTGATAGGTTGTCAGCTCGTAGTCGCCTAATTTACAATATCCTGAAATCCTCGATTCCTGTTTTTTACTGAATGCCCGGGAGGAGAAGCAGCTGGCACATTCTATGCTTTTCTATCGCTCCCAGTCCAGCATAAAAGAATAAGCATGTTCACCATGAAATAAAAACACAAAGAGCAATTAAATTGTACACCAAACGGTCGGCTAATGACGTAACTCGCTCGGCCATATTGATGCAATTTTATTGGCCAATCCCATAGGGGGATACTTTAATGAGATATTGCAATACGAAAATTGTGTGCATGCGCAGCGCTGTATATTCAACTGGAGTAGTATAATAGTCGAAGTTTAAATTATTTGAACCGTAGGTCAGAAATGTCTTACTCCAGCGGCGGCAAGCCTAGTTGTATTTGGTCAATGTGTGGGAATGGGAATACCAATGCCTTTAGATGTTTCTTGACGATGACGAGCTCACATTATTGTTGACTTAGTTTTGGTCCTCTCTGGCCCAGGCTGGTCCCCTCTGACTAGAGTACATTAGAGTCAATATCAAACTCATCGCAAACAGAAAATGATAGGAGTTGTTCAGTCAACGAAACTAAAAAAAAAAAAAAAACTTGAAAGAATTTCTATGTGAAAGTTTCGCTGACTGAGCATCCCCTTTCAGATTCCTGTATAGGTCTTCTCTGGCCTAGACTTCTAGTCAAGAGGAAACACTTTAAAAAAAAACATGGATGGAAATTTTAACAATTTAGTGAATAAAACATGGAACAATTCTTGATGAAGTAATTTTAGCAAATGCTCAAGCTAACTCAATTATGTATGAAGAGCGTGTCGAGATGGATTTAGGTGGAAAGTGGGTTATGTTAGCAATTTAATACAAGCCGTAACGTAAGATCAATTGCAATTATGCGTTCCAACGCTTGACTCCAAACATAGAAATTGCTAATGATCAACCGAAGTGAATTTATGAATATTTTGTGAGTAAAAGAGGAGTAGAAAAGGAGGAAGCGCTCGTGGTCAAGTGGTAAGTGCTTATTCATTCCGATAACGAATGTTAAGCAACCAGTACCTACTTTCGTTCAATCCCCTAGATTAGGTAGCCGACCCCGTGAAATACGGGGAAAAGGCAAGGGAGGTGATGATGATGTAAGTAAAACAGGATGTTAATAAGGTATAATTTCCAAAGATCGTCAAAACAACCAAACAAACAAAACAACCTGATACTGGCCAAGACAAAAATACGACAGAATAAAAAAACAGGGCAAAATAAACCTGAGAACTTATTAGTTTCTGGGTTCTGATTTTGCATCGATATTTCCAACTTTGCACACTTAGGTACAGAGAAATACAATTTTATACCGGGTGTAAGGGACAGCGTACCGAAAACTGAAAGGGGTTGCTCAGTCGACGAAACTTAACAACTATCATCAGGAAATTCTTACAGGAAATTTAAAAAAATGGCTTTTGTAATTTGTAATCATATTGTATGGGAAAGTAAAAAATAAATTCATTTCCTGAAAGAAATTCCTGGTGAAAGTTGTTTAGTTTCGTTGACTGAGCAACCCCTGTCAGTTACTTGTACGCTGTTCCTTACACCCTATAAGCGGAACAATGTACAGCATAGGTTAAAAGTAAGTACACTTCAAAGTGCATTAAACCTTAGGCCTTGAAAGATAAAGTTTGCACTGCACGAGTTTGAACTTTTGCGGAAGCTACATGTGGCGTGCGCGTGATATGGACGAATTAACGTGTAAAATAAGGAAGGCTAGCTGTGGTTAGCGTCTGGATGGCAAAAGCCTTCAAGAGGTGTGAAAGGTTAGCAATTACTAAAAAAAATATAAAGAATATCGTAAACCCAACCCAACCTTATATTTTATTACAAATAGCATTACAATTTTAAATAAAAGAGCTAGTCCATTTAGGTATCTACCGGGTGTCAACGAAACTGAACAACATTCACCAGGAAATTCTTTCAAGAAACGTAATTTTTTTTATGATTACCTTGATCAGACAATTTGTATGTGAACGCCAAAAAAGTTTTTCAAGTCCGGAAATAATTTCTTAGTAATAGTGGTTCAGTTTCGTTGACTGAGAAACCCCTATCAGTTTGCGGGAAGCTGTCCCTTACACCCCGTATATTAAATTGAGCGAAAAAAAAATTGGTTACACAGACATAACGGAATGATAAGAGTTCCTAACTTCCTAGTCGAGTAAGTCTAAAAATATTTCCACCCACATGAATATTCATTTAGGAAACCAACGTTAATATTACAATTTACAATTAGCACTATCAATCAAGTCTAAGGTCAATTTATCGGGTAAATATTCGGCTGCAAGCTTACTTCATAGGAACATAACCTTGCTTACTGTATCTAAAAGGTTAGTTTTTAGAATCAATTCCTGTTTCGAAGATTTACAGGTATACAGTCGTGTATTCTGAAAACTAGTTTTCCCACTCTAAAGTTTTACCTACGGCTAAAATGTTTTACTGTGAGATTTACTTTAATAGATTGAAGAGTTTTTTTTTATTCTTGGAAGGCATTCATTTGCCCACCATCTCGCTTGATGGGAAGTGATGATGCAGACTATGATGAAGCATGATTGCCTAGCTAAATAGTGCCTGTTCTGTTCATTCTCGCCTTGAAAAGGCCCAGGATATAGCGATCCGAAAACAGATCCGCAGGCAGCGAGTTCCTGAATTTCCTGATTCTTGACTTTAGTAGTTCGATTCTAATTCTTGCTACTTCCCAGCTTTCAACTATCACCATATAAAAAAATCACATCAACTTATTCCTCAGTTTCGTCACGAAAAAGGTACAACTAACATACTCTCGCACGTGTCCATATTTTGAGCTGAAGTTTATAATGTTATTATAATGTTTTGTAATGTTAATATAATGTGTATTATAATGTTTTGAGGAGGCTAATATTAATTACTTTTTCTTTATGCAATAATGATTTAGGCTCGTATTTATAAAGATAATAATCTCAAGATTGAGAGCAATATTAAGTGCGGATTTGACAGTTCATTTTGTATTGGAATGACATTTCTGATTACTCAAACTCGCTGTCAGTCTCGAGTGCTGTTTATCAATACGGGCCTTAGAAACCTATAAATCAAATTACATGACCATTTCAAAACATCTCTGATAATAAATAAATCAACAGGTTGCTATTATCGTTTACTTTGATATTATTTATAAGTGGACTTGATTCGATATGTTGTGACATCTAGTACTTTCTCGCTCTAACTTGACTCTGGTTTGGAGTTGGAGTTCCTCGCAAATGACCTTGCGCAAGAGTTGATAGAGTTGCAACTGTTATTGATAACAAGTAACACTCGATAAAATATTGCAACTGATGAAACGTAAAAATATCACGTTGAACTTCTTTATGCCTTAGGTTAGGTAGAGCAATAACAGCCTGATAAGCGGTTTTACCACCGCTTCTGAACAAGTTTAGAGGTATTTCAGAAAGAACTGTGTGTGTTGCTGTAGTGATAGTGACGAGTCGTCAGTCCATCGCCAGGCTTTTAACATAGGTTAAAAAGAGGGTCCAGGTTTAAAATTGATGAATCCATCCGGATTATGAATGAATACCGTACCAACTCTATTAAACAGGTGCCGATCATAATCATCACGAACATCCCGAAGTAAGTGTGTAACTAATTAGTAATTAACTAGGTACTATTATGCGATTAGTAATTATTACTTAATTAGGTACTAATCGCATAATAGTCACGTACGCATAAGAAAAACACAAACGCGATAAAAATTGCTTCTTAAGTTATTACTTATAGTATGGTAATAATAATAATCAACGTACTAGTTATGTGGAGGACTATATCAAAATCTGTTACTAAAGAGCGAGTAACAGGTACGGCGACGGCACTGATCATGGGCCTACTTCTGAACCAGTGGACCAGTAACGTACTGTCATCGGCAGCGCGTGCGCAGACGGTCGCGTGCTATCGTGAACAACCGTGCATACCGGCAACTTTATTGCAAACTCAGTATTTACGGAAATAATAGTTTCGAGAAAATTATTGGAGCACGAAAATAGTTTTTCTGTGAGACGTGATTTTTATTGAGTGTTAAATATAGGCCGATGAGACCAGTGTGGAAGTTGTGGTGATAGTTCCATGGAGAGGCGTCTCCTAAGTTCCTGAAGGGATGAGATGAAGCACAAGCCCACCATTCCTAAGAAATTGCCAATTTTCTTAGGGAGACTTCTTCTGCGTTGGATTTTTAACAAGTCCGACACATTTTTCCTTGTTTACCGGTTAGTTGTGTGTTATTTATATCCGTAATAAATATATCTGTATAACGTATAATTAGCTAAAACAAATACCTAGTATGATCTTTGTATTACATAATAGTGACAAATATCTTTGTAACTAAGTATTAATGCATATTAGTTACAAAGATGTTGGTAAAATAATTGCGATGCACAAACTTAAGATTACCTATGATAATTTCTAATTTTGCGTTAGATTTACGTTGCGATCAACCAAGGAAACGAAATCCGTTAGAAATCCGGGCGCGTAAACATACATTAAAATATTTAAATTAAAACTGTAAGTTTAAGGTTAAGGCAGTGTCAACAACCTCTTAACTGTTAAAATAAAAAGATCTCACATGATAAGCTGAAAGGCAGGGAGGGGTTTAGTCGGTAGATCCCTTAAAAATTTCATGTTTGTACCAAAGCAAAGTAGGCGAAAGAGGTCGCAAAAATTGTGTGGAAATTAAATACAGAATCCTAAAATTTTGTCCAATGGCATAAATGTAGGTGGTAATTTTATAACTTTTAAACCAGAAATAAAGAAATATTAATGTGAAGTCTTTGAAAAATAAACTTTGCTACCAAATATCAAGTAGAAACCTCAAGGTCCATTTTAATCACCTGCTTCTTTTCCAAATCTGGTATAATCAGTATCGGTACATTACAATAAAAAAACAGAAAATTGAGAATAGTATAAGACTATTTTTCCATCAATTTTTTCCTAACGCGGCTAATCAAACCCTGTTGAAGACAAACAATTCCTTCTGTATGGAGAAAGTTGAAATTAAGACTTATCCACCATACTTATAGTCTAAATCTTTGTAACATGTGACTTCTAACACGTAATTTGAGTTTTACTCTGTTGGCACTCAAAAAGCCTTAAAATGGCATGTCTATGCGCTAGTGGCCCCCTGCTTCCGGAAATGATTTGTGGGATGGAAAATTGCATTAGATTCATTTAAAAATACTTGAAAATGCAATTAATAAGTTACTTTTTCAATAAACTATTTGTATAACTGTTCAAAATTTTAAGAGTGCCCCACATAGTAGAAACGAACTGTTTTAAAAGAAAACGAAATATGCTAGGTTGATTATTGCTCCTGCCAATCAAATCATAGGTAGGTACTAGGTATAGCTTTTAGAGCGTTTACTTTACTTTAATTGTTAAAATAAAATACTTACAAATAAAACGCTCAAAGGCACGAGTCTGAACGAAATGGATAAATTCCGGCGTACTTAATGGAATGAATTTATTGTTATGTTTATTTGTAAAAAAACAGGTTTTGGAAAAAATATAACTGGGCTGCGGGCCATCTGACATTTAAGACTGCTGTATAACAAGTCTGGACAACGTTATTTATAAAATTAATATCAAAGCATTATAAAGGGTGTAAGGGAAAGCGTAACTAACATAACTAATAGGGGTTACTCAAGTCAAGTTTGATTTTTTCCTTTACTGAAAGAATTTCCTGGTGAAAGGTGTTCAGTTTCATTGACTGAGCAACCCCTATCAGTTTGCGGTACGCTGTCGCTTACACCCGGTATATTCGTACTCTATCTTAGTTTATTACACAGGTACATATTTCCGAGCGTTCCTATATCACTAATTAAGAGCGAAGCTATATAGCATGACCTCCAGAATCAATAGAAATGATCCTAGGACCTGGTGGGACACTACCTAGACCAGAAGTAGACTTTGATTTAGTAGATAGAAGACAATTCAATTTAAATTACCTACACGATGTAAGAATATACACTAATATAGTATAGATAATCACACCTATATTCTTTACGGAGTAGACAGTGCCGTTGACGGGTTAGTAAACGTCGTTTTATTTAGTTTAGTTATTTCAGATACCTAAACTATGTTGTTGTAGTGTAGTGACGGGTTGTCAGTCTGTTGTCTAATTTGCAAAACGGTTCTTCTAACAGTATTCCTGGGAGGAAATGCAGTTGATACATTCTAAATTTTAATCGGTCACAGTCCAGCAATTCTGTAGCTTAGTTGGTAGAGCGATAAGATAAACGATATTCTAATGTCGTAGATTGAAATCATGCCAGAGTCTAACTTTTGATTTCCTTAAATTAATAGGACTTGAAAAAAAATGCATATATTTGGCGAAATTATTTTTTAGGTGGTGCATTATTATATTAGTCTATTTATTACAGATACAAAAAATATTCATTAATTACATAAATATTTAAATTGAACATAAACAAAAACTTATTTCATTTTAAGATGATGACATTATAAGTGGTGCATTAGGGAATATTAATAGGTATAAAATGAAATCGTTCTAAACACGATTTTAATTTTTGTTGCAGTTTTATCTGGTATGCCCACGCACAGTCCTCGATGAACGGGAGCAGTGTGGATTTCTTTGAGAGTCTCATAGAAGAAGATAGCCGCTTTGCTGAACAGAACCAGAACTGGCCGGAGCCATCGTTGCGTCCGCAAGCCCAACAAAGGCCCCGCAGACCTTCACAACTCAGGCCTCCGCCACCAGGTAAACAGCGGCATAAAAAAGCATTTGGATAAACTTACAACTCTTCGAAGTTTCGCAAAAGGTATTATTTCAAATCGTAAAGGAAATGCAATTTCTGAACGCACAAATCGATAATTTCTGAACGAGTTTGACAGCTGAGGACCGCGCCCCGCGTTTCCCTCCCTCCGCTCCCAGTGGTGCCAAGTGCGGCGACTTATCGCCATTTAGGCTATCTTGAAAGGTGCCGCGGCGACCAAAAATTGGGAATGGCGACTGGTCGCCATTTAGGCTATCTCGAAAAAATATTAGGCGACACTAGGATATTTCAAGATTTAAAGAACTTATGACAGAAAAGTTGGAAATTTTCTTAGTGAAACGAAACCACAGAACGAAACGCACAACTACGAGTATACCACAGATTAGATAGAGCATCAGTGCCGCTTTTTTGTTCTGAATTTAGATCATTTCTATATGACACAAAGATGACAGAGACATACATACATATTTCGTATAACACATGTCGCACGAAAACTTAAGCAATTTTATTTTGTCCGAAAGTTTAGTCATAAGTGTCCTTAAAAAGTATATGTACTTATAAAAACAAGCATTTATTTAAGCCATCCTGTCCTTTTCGGTTTCATGAGGCAAAAAAGTAGCCATTTAGGCTAATTTTCTAATTTTTTGGGCTATTTTAGGCTACTTCACCTTTAAAAAAAATTGGGCGATTTTAGGCTACCTAGAATTCATTTTTCTGCGACTTTACGTCGAAAAGACTTGGCAACACTGTCCGCTCCCTCCCGCGCACAAGATGGCTGACGTTTGTGTATTGTACTTCGCGGCCCAAATGTTTGGATTAGAATTTTAAATATCGAGAGGCCATTTGTTCAGTATGTCGAATTTGTGTTCTAGAATCGTATCAAAACCTCCCAAAAGACTACAGGAAAGTAGGGATAGCATGTCTGTTGCCCAAACAAACGCTTGGATGAATGGTGAGCCTTTAGAATAAATATTGATTTTTATGTAGTCTTCACTTCAACCAGTATTTTACGTTGCGAATGGTGTGTAGACTAGAACTATTGTAATGAATTATTTATGAATGAGAACGTATGAATTGAAGTCATTATCATGGCTACATTTTATGTACAACAGTCAAATAGGTAGTAGAATTAATTTTAGCTGCCCTGATTATTGTTGGCTTATGTTCAGAAGTTTATGAATTTTGTCACCATATGTGCTCTACAAACATTGTGTAGACCTTGCCGTGTTATAAATGTGTAAATAAAGTTATGATTTATTTTATGTTAAAGGTAAATTAGCTAAAAAATTCCATATGCTTATATTCCACAATATGTTTTTTTCTTTTCCAGCGGAAAATATTAATAATGGAGGTGGGCTGTCGCTATCCCCGCCACACACAATATCCCAACGGGAGACAGGGACCCAGGTGTCACAGTGCTACAGTGGGCCCCCGTCCCCGAGTGGATCCTCCAACTCACCCTCACCTACAACGTCCCCCGCGCCCCCCGGCTCCGCGACCGTAGACCCCAACTGGCAGGCCACCAAACCAACCATCAGGGAACGAAATGCTGCTATGTTCGATAACCCACTGATGTCTGATGTTACTTTTATTGTTGGAGGGCCTGGTAAGTTATGAAATTTACATTCTTGTATTAGAACAGGTCTGAGCGCGGTTGGTACTAATGTGTACAAAGCGAGAAAGTTTAAAACAAACATATGAAATTTACGTTTTCTCAATGCTAAAATAATACTGTACATTCCAGGTATTGAATTCAAGTTACAATAAACTAAAACACTTGCACAAGAACAATGTGACTCTAATAACCTTACTAATCAATAACTATTGTCTTGATTTCAGGTCACACAAGAGTAATACATGCACACAAGTATGTTTTGGCTACAGGCAGCTCAGTATTTTATGCTATGTTTTATGGTGGACTGGCAGAGTGCAAACAGGAAATAGAAGTACCAGATGTGGAACCTTCTGCCTTCCTTACATTGTTAAAGTAAGTATAAAATATACAACAAAGAATAAACAGTTTACAGTTCTTTGTTACTCATTATCTAATCTCCAAATTTTATGAATTTCAGATACTTATACTGTGATGAAATTCATTTGGAAGCAGACAATGTACTGTCAACACTTTATGTTGCTAAAAAGTACATTGTACCACACTTAGCAAGAGCTTGTGTCAATTATTTGGAAACTAGTCTTACTGCAAAGAATGCATGTCTACTTCTCAGCCAGTCACGTTTATTTGAGGAGCCAGAGCTAATGCAAAGGTGCTGGGAAGTTATAGATGCCCAGGTATGTGAATCTACTGAGAATTTAGCAACTATCTGCCTTGACCCTTCATCATCATACAGTAGCCTGCTCATGGAACTATCAGAGTCTTCCAGTCGAAATCTATCAAGTCCAGAATGTAAAGAAAGCATTGAGGATCTCCATATTTATAATTAATATTTAATTGGGGTTATGGAGCACCTAAAAATAAGTTGTGCCATTAATTAATAATCTGTTGTAATATACTCTATTTATTGGTTGTGATATAGGTTAAGGGTTAAAGATATATGTGTCTGTAACTATGGCATAGTTAGATTTATGCTCATTCCAATAGCTTTTTAAACTTCTAGTGATATTTGGTGACTGCAATACATTTTGTATTATATTTTATGTTGTCTGCATGTTAGTGTCAAGCATGACTGTGAATATGTTAAATAAGTTACATATCTAATGAAGCGACTGTAAATTAAAGGATCTGAATAAACTATTGTACAAATTGTATTGCAGTTTTAATTAATCCACCTAAAATTAAAGATATTTATTTTCCATTGTAGGCTGAGATGGCCCTGACTTCCGAAGGCTTTGTTGATATAGACATGTCAACATTAGAGTCAGTATTAGCGAGAGAAACTCTGAATTGCAAAGAAATTAACCTTTTTGAGGCTGCTCTAGCTTGGGCCCAAGGCGAATGTATTCGGAGAGAGATCGAACCCACGCCAAATAACAAGAGAGCCATGCTTGGAAGTGCCATATACCTCATCAGGTTCCCTACAATGTCTTTGGAAGAATTTGCCAACAGTGCTGCTCAACTTGGCATCTTGACACCTCAGGAAACCATTGACATATTTTTGCATTTCACTGCAGCTACAAAGCCGCAGTTATCTTATCCCACAAAAGCCAGAGCTGGCTTAAAAGCTCAGGTAACTATTGCAGATTTCTACTTATAGTATCATTATTAGATCTCATTCCATCTATACCAAAACTAAACATCTACTTTGTTGTGCTTTCCAGATATGTCACAGATTCCAGTCATGTGCATACAGAAGCAATCAATGGCGGTATCGCGGCAGATGCGACTCGATTCAATTTTGTGTCGATAAGAGAATCTTCGTCGTTGGATTTGGACTGTATGGTTCCTCAAATGGTGCAGCTGACTACAATGTGAAAATCGAACTTAAACGACTTGGAAGAGTGCTAGCAGAGAACAACACTAAATTCTTCTCAGATGGATCTAGCAACACCTTCCATGTTTATTTCGAGAACCCAATACAAATTGAGCCAGAATGCTTTTACACAGCATCTGCCATATTGGATGGGAGTGAACTCAGTTATTTTGGACAAGAAGGGTTGAGTGAAGTGTACATGGGTACTGTGACCTTCCAATTCCATTGTTCTTCTGAAAGCACCAATGGAACTGGAGTTCAGGGCGGTCAGATACCTGAACTCATTTATTACGGTCCAACAGTGACCACAGCTATGGTCAACACCAACCAAAATGAGGACTGACAATTGAATAGATCAAGACAGCTCAATTATTACTCAGTATGACATGCATATATAAAAAAAACTAAATTATAAGTGATTTAAATCTCCTTATTATAATCAGGTTATTGCACCTGAAATATGTATTGAAAAATATATAACCATTCCTTGATTGTTTTGTTATACATTTGGAGTTCTTGTGTATATTGTTGAAGCTATATAAAATGCCCTGAGGAAAGTACCTTAAGAATGTGATATGGATGTTGTAAGCTCTCTAGAAGCAGTAGATTTAGATGATCCATAACACAAGTTCAATGCAATAAATATGAACTTAAATGGTTTTGTTTTATTTAAGACAGCATCGTGAAAATTGCAGAATCATTGAATGATAGCTAAAGAAATATTGTAATATAGGTATTATCTTTTAAAGTTTTGCAAGGTCTATAACTGAAGACCCTTGTTTGAAGTGTTTAGAAGACTATATTTTTAAGGACATAAAATATATATTTTTTTAACATTTATACTGTTGTTAAAAAGCCTCAATAGTCCAAATTATTATGGCAATGTTAAACCTACTCAACTGTTAAAAGAGGTCACTTCAGGTGTTTTAACAAATTTTTGAACCCACCATGGATTCAACTGTGCAAATAGTCCAACTTCAGTCAAATTACTATTTCATTGTACAATACAGTCTATGAATAATTGCTTCATGAGGACACCTAACGAAAACCAAATATAAGTGATCAGAGTCAAAAGACTATAAATTCTTATGATGATATCCTAAAAACAAACTTACCTTTTTTAGTTCTTATACACTTTACATGCTATTACTACAGTCTTTATGTTTTCTGTCTTTATAGAATCTAAAAACAAAAATATCACTTACCAGTTGGTGGAATGTTGATGCACAATGCTCGGGACAACTTGAAGTAGGTACGTCCAAGTTGATAGCAGCATATCTGGAGAGCATCACTTATGTCTATCAGTAGATCTGTGCCAAGTGGTTAAGGCAATTAGCGAATAGAACAGGGATAATTTTGGATTGTAATTGGATAATCAATATCAAAATACATAATAAAAAACATTCAAAGTAAGTAACGTCAGAAGTAGGTACGTAAACAAAGAAGATACATATTAGTTACAGCCACTCCACAAGGTATGAGAAAGTCAAAGCATCAAAGATCTTTGGGGTATTATAACGACATATGACAAATTTTCAAGATTTGTTAGCCTAAATTGCATTTCACTGATACTCTCAGCTCCCTCTACTGGTCTCTTCAGTAGAAGCACCTACAGCATTCGGTTTTTTAAACATTTCTCTCGTTCCAAAATGTGAGTAGTGAGTATATTTTTTAATGAGTGCAAGCATATTTTTTTTTATTTCAAAAGGATACGGGCCGTGCCTTCTGTTCGGCATGTCATGTAAACGCATGCTGCCTGTGTCTGGTTAGCTGGTCTGCCGATGGTGAGGTGACGGGAAAGCGCCATCTTGAAGAAGTTGCAAGCAATGTCGATACACTGCTGATTGAGTCGTAGTTGTTGACAAAGAGATGTGATGCCATCACGGGCTTTGCGGAGGGTTACCTCTCTTGATTCTTGACCAATGCCCACATTGAATGCTGTAAAAAATATTTTTATTAAGAATAGCTTGGACTTACTACTCAGTGTGCATTACATTACAACAGAAGCTTAGTACTGCTCAGATAACTCAGCTGGCAACTAAAACAGAATCAAAGGATAGTTATTTTTTACCCTTGAATGTTTACAATAACACTATCTCCCCCAGACGGTGTATTAAAAGTGACCAAGGGACAAAGTTATGACGATACAGGAAGCAACTTTGAATATCAAGTCTATTCTTTACTCATTATTCTGCCTACCAAGTGTGAGTGTATGAGTATGGGGAGTACCGTAGGGGAGTACCCTTTAATTAAGCAAGATGTCCTTGTCCAGCAGTGGAATTCTAGCTGTAGTTGTTACCTATTGTAGCAGTTGTATCTAGTAATGTAATATGACTAACCTCTTCCAAATCCAGTAGCACCGCCTTTACTCTCAGCAGACACAAACTGTCCGATAGCGGAGGCTCCACCATGCGCATTCTCTTGGAACTCTACTTCCGCGACGATAATGTTGTCTTCCAGTACGGTACCACAATTCGTACACACGGCATCACCTCTCGCCGGGTCCACCTCGATTTCTGACGACCCACAGTGCTTACATTTCTTCCCAGACATGGTTAATCCCTAGAACATAAGGTAACTTCACCAAAACATGTATAAAAAGGGTGAACTTGTGTACAGTTAACTGCAAGTAGGTACTAATGAAACTGTTACCTAAATCTTCGAAATATAACTAAAAATTCTGCCGTTTAAGGGCAGATAGATTTAAGAATCAACGCACTTTTATATCATGAATTAAATAAATAAAAGTAAACACAACACAACGTGTTGTAAAAGTTGTACTATCAGAAAATTTCGGTTTTTGCATGCAGCAGGCACAGCAGGCAGCAGCAAGCAGCCAGCCAGGAGTGCGTTCACGCATGCACCTAGGGGAAACCGTTAGAGCGACTTTTAATCTGACAGCTCTCGTAAACCCCCGTTCACGCACGCACTTGCACCTGTCAGGATGAAATTTCCCCTGACAGGCGCTTCAAAACGGGGCTTTATCAACTGTCAAAGTGAAAAGTTCCCCTAACCTTGCGCTAACCGTGCGTTGATAAAGCCCCGTTTTGAAGCGCCTGTCAGGGGAAATTTCATCCTGACAGGTGCAAGTGCGTGCATGAACGGGGGTTTACGCGAGCTGTCAGATTAAAAGTCGCTCTAACGGTTTCCCCTAGGTGCATGCGTGAACGCACTACAGCTGTTTGACAGAACAGTCGGACTGTCAACATTGCAATTTATTTACACATTATGAAACAAACACAATGTTTTAGAAGAGTATACATTTTTCACTTTTTCTAGAGTTTTTTTGTCTTAATTTCTCATTCATAAGAGTAAGCGCCATAAAGATACGCAAAAAACGCAACTATACCACATTACGCAAAACTTTTGAACGAATATTTTTCTTTGACAGATAATGCCTCGTTTACTTTCACGTTATTGTGGCAGCCAAGTGGTCAAGTCAACATTGATTTTATAGAAAGGATATTAGAAAAATCTGCATATTGCACATGTTTTGAAAGTATACATATTAGTTGCAGGCAACGGCAACTGTTGCCAAATCCATGGACAAGGAACATAATATACTCCCTATCCATGGATAAAAAATGTGTATGGAGTATGAAAGTGCGCGCACGAAGGATGCAGCTTTAACCCTAAATCCAGGGACACGCGAGCTCTGGGGACAAAACAGTTGTGCGACATTCCGATCACTGTTTTCAGCTCTCAATGACGTGCAACTATTTTGTCGTCAGTGTGCGCCCTGCCTAAAGGTAGCATTTGGATCTTTGCAACCGCAACTGTGGGCGCGCGACCACTATAATATAGCATACAGATCTCTGAAACCAAGTCGCAGGGCGCTATACTAATCCCGCTCATCTTAATTATCTCGACAGTATTTTTTATTAGCCGCGGCACTGTCTCAGTTGCGCGACCCTTCGTAAATTCGTACGAAGCGGTGTCGCTGCTGGTTGCGGCTTGCGGCCGCGTATTGACACAGTTTCTACTAATATTTCTGAAAGTACAGCCGTGCTCTTTGGATTCCATACTATGATAAAGTAGGTACAGCTAGACTGGGAGGTCACAACAGCTTAGGTAGGTAATGAGAGTTACTCTTCATAATTTTAACCGACAGTAAGATAGTACCTACATGCACTGGCAACAAAACGGCTACAATTCAGATCTCTCTATTGCACTCACAATACGGAAAAGAGATCCGAGCGCGTAAAAGAGAGCATTGACCATTAAGCAACTTTTTTGTAGCCAGTGCTCCTTATCTTAAAATATCGAACCCAGATTTGATGACGACGTCGTGACGTCCTACGTTAAGAACGTTACGATACCGATATTAGTGCGGTAATACTATGTATGTATGTATTTTTGTTTCTTTTTTCTGTTTACGTGACGTTATTAAGAATATCCAAGTTAGTGTAACTTTAGACTTCACAACGTCGCGTCGTAACTTGTTCGTAAGGGCTACTGCCCTTACGCGTCAACTATGTATTAGGGCGGCCACACATAAAGACGTGATGACATCGTGACATCCAACGTTACGTCAACGTTGAACGTTTCGCCGTCGTGACGTGGATACCCACGTCGCACAACGTTAAAACTGTCATGGCAGTCACGTCACGGCATCGTACGGTAATCTGGGCAACAACGACGCAACGTGCCCCGTCACGACGTCATGACGTGACGGCGGATGAAAAAAAATTTTGATTTGTTATTTGTAATATTATTTAGTCATGACGTGCAACGTCACATTGTGCAATATCCACGTCACGATTATGTTTTTTTTTTTTTTTTTTTTTTTTTTTCAATAAATGGTTTACCTATAAAGGTAACATCATTTATAAAAATTACGATCTAGCCTAATCTAAAGCTAATGAGTAATTTTACTTTGACTTAATTTGCTAGGTAGACTAAAGTAAGAATGTGTCCATTAACACGTTTCTTATTGTCTCTATTAAGAGGAAGACACTTTGTTATTGTGTTCTTTATGTATAGCACTCACTACACTATATTACATTATCACTTCACAAAACTAACTCAAAAGGTTTTGTCCTCTTCAGTCTTCTCACTATGTCCGTGTTATCGAGGAGCTGGATGGCCTCGACGTTCACATGATGATGAAGTCTTCGTTCGTGAGCTTCAGCGTTCTTCTTAATTATGTCAGTGACGAGGTCTACTTTAAGGTCCCGATGTAGGTCGTCATTTCTTATGTACCAGGGAGCGTTTACAATTCCTCTAAGTACTTTGTTTTGGAAGCGTTGTATGATTTTAATGTTACATTGTTTGGTGCAGCCCCAAAGCTGACTACCATAAGTCCATACAGGCATTAGGACTTGTTTGTATAGGAGTATTTTGTTGTGTACTGATAATGAAGAGTGCTTTCCAATTAGCCAGTACATAGACTTGTAGCGGAGCCCTAACTCTTCGCGTTTCTTTTTGACATGAGCCTTCCAGCGAAGCTTTGCATCTAATGTCATACCCAGGTATTTGGCTGTGTTTTCATATGGTATGGTATGTCCATTTATGTACACAGGATGGTAATTGGCCTTTTTATTTGTGAAATCTATATGGATAGATTTGGATTCGTTGAGTTTTACTCGCCATTTTTTTGTCCAGTCAAAGATAGTATTGACGGCTGTCTGCACCTTTTCTACTGCTTCTTCATGAGTAACACCCGTAGCCATTATAGCTGTGTCGTCAGCAAATGTAGCAATAGTATTGTTTTCTAACTCGGGAATATCGCAAGTATACAATAGGTACAGTATGGGACCCAAAACGCTTCCTTGCGGTACTCCAGCTTTTATTGGCTTAAGTTCTGAATATGCATCTTCTTGTCTTACTCTAAACATACGCTGCGACAAGTAAGACTCTAAGATATCAGCAAACTGTTTTGGGAGCATATTTCTGAGTTTGTGTATAAGCCCTTCGTGCCACACTTTATCAAATGCTTGAGCCACATCTAAAAAGATTGTAGTGCAAACTTTCTTTTCTTCTAGAGCCTTTTCAATTATATTAGTTATTCTATGTACTTGATCTATTGTAGAATGTTTTTCTCTAAATCCGAATTGGTAATCAGGGATTAAATTTCTTTCCTCTATGATAGGTTTTAATCTTTTCAACAGAAGCTTTTCAAATAATTTTGACATGATCGGCAACAGAGAGATTGGCCTATATGAAGTTGCCTCATTTGTTGGTTTACCAGGTTTTGGTATCATTATAACTTCAGCCACTTTCCATACATCAGGCACATACTTGAGCCTAAACGTAGCGTTGATAAGAGTGGTTAGTTTAACGAGAGCCTTACGTGGGAGGTTTTTTAGGATTTCTCCAGTGATAAGGTCATAGCCAGGTGACTTCTTTCGGCTAAGGCGTTTGATTTTACTGAACACTTCTCTTGGTGTTACAAGCTTTATTTCCAGTTCATCATTTGAAGTATTATCTGCCAAGGCAAAAAAAAACGATTATGTAACGTTCAACATTGACGTCACGTTGGATCTCGATCACGACGTCGGCACGTCTTTATGTGCCGTGAAGTGTTGTGTAGTGTACTGTACTTATGTAGTGTAGTGTAGTAATCCACCCGTTTGAGAGAGTACGTGCAAACGAGGCTTCCGTGACGTCATGGAAAAGAACGAATTTGATTGGTCGAATATCACGCGAT
>JARACY010004056.1:0-28992 GCA_029255725.1 Scrobipalpa atriplicella | reverse complement strand
GTCGGAACTGCCTCGTCGGAAGTGCTAAGATAGCCGAGTTTGGGCTCATTATATTTGTTGTCTTAAGCAGTTTATATTACACATGATGACGAGGGTCTAATGACGAAGCCAACAGGAAGCCGTCGGAACTGCCTCGTCGGAAGTGCTAAGATAGCCGAGTTTGGGCTCATTATATTTGTTGTCTTAAGCAGTTTCTATTACACATGATGACGAGGGTCTAATGACGAAGCCAACAGGAAGCCGTCGGAACTGCCTCGTCGGAAGTGCTAAGATACCCGAGTTCGGGCTCATTGTATTTTTTGTCTTGAGCAGTTTCTATTGCACATGATGACGAGGGTCTAATGAAGAAGCCGACTGATAGCCATCGGAACTACCTCGTCGAAAGTGCTAAGATAGTCGAGTGTGGGCTCATTATATTTGTTGTCTTTGAGCAGTTTCTATTATACATTATGACGAGCTTGTCCCCCTCACAGAAAAAAATATTAAAACAGTTCGCCAAACGACTTCAAAGTCGTTGCCGCTATGGTGCATCTCGTTAGGGGCGGATGCGACCTCTTCCATCCCCCCAGTCGAGATGCATCGAAGCGGCAACGACTTCAAAAATTGTTCTTATCCTGTAATATTTATTTTCCTGTGAGGGGGGGGCAAGCCCCCCTCAACCCCCCAGTCTCGCTACGTTGACTACTTTCGAAACACGTTTTAACTTTTCTCCTTCTGTGTGTGTAAACCCCTCTCACCACCCCTAACGAGATGCACCATAGCGGCAACGACTTTGAAGTCGTTTGGCGAACTGTTTTAATATTTTTTTCTGTGAGGGGGACAAGCTCGTCATAATGTATAATAGAAACTGCTCAAGACAACAAATATAATGAGCCCACACTCGACTATCTTAGCACTTTCGACGAGGTAGTTCCGATGGCTATCAGTCGGCTTCTTCATTAGACCCTCGTCATCATGTGCAATAGAAACTGCTCAAGACAAAAAATACAATGAGCCCGAACTCGGGTATCTTAGCACTTCCGACGAGGCAGTTCCGACGGCTTCCTGTTGGCTTCGTCATTAGACCCTCGTCATCATGTGTAATAGAAACTGCTTAAGACAACAAATATAATGAGCCCAAACTCGGCTATCTTAGCACTTCCGACGAGGCAGTTCCGACGGCTTCCTGTTGGCTTCGTCATTAGACCCTCGTCATCATGTGTAATATAAACTGCTTAAGACAACAAATATAATGAGCCCAAACTCGGCTATCTTAGCACTTCCGACGAGGCAGTTCCGACGGCTTCCTGTTGGCTTCGTCATTAGACCCTCGTCATCATGTGTAATATAAACTGCTTAAGACAACAAATACAATGAGCCCAAACTCGGCTATCTTAGCACTTCCGACGAGGCAGTTCCGACGGCTTCCTGTCGGCTTCGTCATTAGACCCTGGTCATCATGTGTAATAGAAACTGCTCAAGACAACAAATATAATGAGCCTAAATTTAGATATCTTATCACTTTCCATGAGGGAGACCCAGTGGATATCTGTCAACTCAATCAAGAGATCAGCTCGATGATATCATAATATTGCATTGTCACCGGATTAACATAAGTGTGCAAAATTTCAGCTCAATCGGTTGAAGATAACTGCTTCAAAAATGAGTTGCAAGATTCCACCCGAACACACATAGTTAGTTAGTTAGTTAGTTAGATACAGTGCAAGTTAAATAAAAGCTTTAAATAAAAATTAAAAAAAGGCAGACATGGCTGCGAATTCACAGACCAATCAGATGATTATTATTCCAATCAAAGACGTAAACATACGTGTTTCATTACTTATAAGGATTTTTATCAAATAAAAACTTAAGAAGGTTGTTGGTGGCGGTACGGTACGCGCAGGGCGCAGGCGTTGCTGCGAGGGCGGGCGGCGTGGAGTGGTCGCGGGGCGAGGTCGAGCGGCGCACGCGCTCTTATTTATAACCCATGGGGCCGCCGCGCTCAAGCTCACCTTTCGATCTATTCCTAGCAGACTTATTTTTAAACTTTTGTCTAGATTACTTTCCTTCCGTCTGCTTATTAGTGGATGATTGAGATGCGTCGCAGGGGGCGCTGCCTGAAATACCCGCGGTGATATTTCCGGTGGCGCGGCGTCACACGTGCTACGGATGCGTAGCGTTCGTTACTCTCATTAATCTCTCCCCCGATCTGAAGTTGTATATCGTTACTTAACTTCTTCTATGCGACATTCGTAGGAAATGCCAGCATTACTCATAGTTCTGACGTTTACAAGTAGCTGATAAATTTCCAATCCTTAACAAATAGGTATATCTGGTTTTATCTTGAATTACCTTGGAAAAGACCCAGCCGTGACGTCGTCAATGAAACTGCGTTTAATATGATAAACTAATTAGCTTATTGTCTTCGAGGCGCCACCGGAAAATCTCATGGTAATAACGTTTGATTGCAAAACACATTACGATACTCGGAAAGTAAATAATCCCCGTTTCCTGTTGTTGGAGTGGCATATGGAGAGCATTACCCCCCGCGCCCCGCGCACCCTCGGGCCGGCAACCCTATCGAGGCCGCGCCACGTGGTGGCACATCTGGCAAGTCGGAACTGAGAGCTCATCTGTCAGTGCACATCTCCGGCGACCACTTTACGAACACATTTGACCCAAAAACTTCATTAGTTTTTTGTTTGGGCTTATGTAAACGTAACGTGTTTATGAATGGAGGCTGGACGTGTCCTTGCGAGTTGTGAATGATAGTCTATGAATGAAGCATGGCTCCTGCGGCATGTGCTCGCTGGGCTCTTCCTGTCTCCGAGCTCGGCGTCACGGATCAACACATTAGTATTCATTTCGTGACACTCGTTTACTGCAGATCTTAATCACTCTTTTGAGTCCGTTTTCCTGTTTTCAGATAGCCGGATCTGCTACTGACATCTTCAATGCTAGTTATTTACTAACCAGAAAGATTTTATTCTTTTTAGGGTTCCGTACCCAAAGACTATTACTGAAATTTCGCTGTCCGTCCAATTTTTGCAGATGATTGTATTATTGTTGCCGCTATAAGAACAAATACTAAAAACAGAATAATGTAAATATTTAAGGGGTGCTCCGATACAACAAACGTATTTTTTTTGCCGTTGTTGTATAATGGTACAGAAGTCTGTAACAGAACCATTTGTGCGCGAAACCGACTCGCACCTAGTACTTATACCGAACAGTCTTGACTTGACGGTTTTAGCGTAAGCTTATAACACCCTGCCTCATTCAGAGGCGTATTGACACCACATTTGGCTGATCCTAACGTGCAGCTAACACTTTAAGCACCCTCCTGCAGCACCCTCGCCCTTTAAAACGTTTTCACGGCTTCTATAAATAAACGGCTTTATTTAGCTGTTATGATATGCATCTATGAGGTGAAAGCATGCGGAACATAGGGTGACTGACAGATAAGTGTTCCCGAAAGTGACTTTGGCTGTAAATAAAACTATGAATCCGAAATGAAGCGCGCATTCCAAATCAGGGCATGTTTTTAAGTGAGGTTGACCAACAAACAAGAGTCGTGTCGGGCGAGGCGAGATCGATGGGGAGGGTAAATTGCTTTGTGCGAAGCAAACGCAGCGGCAGTAAAACCGGGATAGTCGTTTTAATGGTCGTGCGCTGGAGTGGCTGTAGATATTACAGGATCAGCATAAAGCGGTGGTATGCGATAAGCCGGGAACAGGCGGCGGGCACGCAGAGGGCCGACTGGTTCTAAGCTAAGTCGTGTGGAATGCAGCGCGGTGCAGCGGGCGGTGGTGCGGTGTGGAGTGGCGCGGCGAGGCGCATCGGCCGCGCCGGTGTTGTCGCAAGTGGCGGCCGCACTTGTCGGCGCGTTTGACTGCCGGAGATATTCGGCGCGGTAACGGGCCGCGGCCTTCCTGGAATCGGTTACCTGTCGCATTCCTGTCCCGGCCGCCGCGCCCGCGCCTGCACCGCCGCCGCCGCCGCCGCCGCCGCCGCGCTGCATAGCGAGCGATGCAGCCAATCTAATCGTGCCCAGGGGCCAACTCCCGCGCTCATTCTACGGTTTCGCGAGGTTTCGGCGTCCACCACTACTCCATGTCCAATTTTATACAACGTGTAACAGAAAGGGTATATGCATCGGGAAATGGGTGAATCTACCCATGAAACTGAACAACTTTCCCTAAGGAACATAGGTCGAAATACGAAAAAAATATTTTGACTTCCCATACTAAATGCGCTATCAGCTGATGTATTTTGTATGGAAGACCAAATTTTTTTTTTCGTTATTCGACCTATTTCCCTTAGGGAAAGTTGTTCAGTTTCATGGGTAGATTCACCTATTTCTCGATGCATATACCCTTTCTGTTAAACGTTGTATATCCATAGCTGGTCAACTTTCCATCACTGAGATGATAATCCCTATAACCGTTTTTATAGAACACGTTTTAGAAGGTGCAATTTGCTACTTTCTTATTGTTTTTATGCTATCCGAAGGTCTAGATCCATTAGCTTAACGGCCAATATTGTTAAGTATGGTAATAAGAACACATCCAATTAGGATTCTTTTTTCACTGCCGAACATGTTTCATATTTTTTAGCTTTTTAATTATGACATTTTGGTAGAGTAGGTATAGTTCGGTTTAATTACGGATTAAGTAGCAGAGTCAGATAATAAACAGCCCATAAAATGCAGCGCATAAGCCGACCAATGAATTTTTTATCGCTTTCGGCTTGGCTTTCGGTTATTGTCTAGCATAATTAGAGATCATCAAAAAGACATACTTAAAACAAAGACTCACTTAAATAAAGACACTTCTGGCTAATATACGTAGACATAATGTGCTCTACTCTACATAATGAAGATGAGCACATAATAAAATGTAATTAATCATCTAAATCGGTACAACTTCGTCATCACAATAAGCACGCATAATGCGCAATTTTTTAAAATAGTAATTTTGGGCGATTCATTAAAGATTGATAACCTCGTTGGTGGCCGCGCACACATGCGCGCGTGTCGCTACACAGCGCTCACGCACACACTCGCACAACTGTACCGTTTACATTTTCTACCGTAGATACGTTCCACGTTGCAAGTCAACCTCACCTGCAGTGCAGGCAATACTCCGCGCGCAATTTGCAGAAGCATTGTAGAAACCCTGAATTTCTTTAATACTCCTGTAAAAGAACAATAGGGAAAACCTTACAAGTGTGCGCGCTCTATCAACACACATGCGTGTATTTGCGTCAGTCGTAATCTTTGTCAATGTGTGCGTGAGGAGGCCGAAACGAGAGAGCTTTGCGCGAAAAATGTTCAGTAATCGGTTTCTAATGGACTGAAAGGTGTATTTTTACTTTATTTGTTGTCCTAGATATGTGTAGAGGGTGGGTTTGTGGGTTGTTGGGTTGGTGCGGTGGTGTGCGTGTCGGAGGCGTGCCTGCGCGGGCGCCGGTAACGGCACCCCGGCGGCCCCTAGTAGGCAACCAACGCGCGCACCACGCGATTAGGGAAATTAAACTGTACCACGAGTCCACGACCAGTAGGTACCAGTTACACATACCTACTTCCTACAGCCATTGTTCTAATTAGAGACGCTGTGTGAAAACCGCTTTATTTTCGTTAACCGTTTCATTTTCAGTACATAACGCCTTCTTGCTTGAAATTTGTCAAGATTTTGCTCTACATGTGATTGTTACTAATACTTATTTCTTTATTTCATGATAAATTGCATTGCACATATTTTACGAGTATCATGAAATTCATGAATGAAAAATAAATCATCAAACACAAGCTATATTCGTAAAGAAACAACTGAAAAATAGATAATATCATCCACTAATTATTCAATAGGTAAGGTATAGCAAAACCTCTAATTTTTAACATTTTAATACCTATCCTTCTTAGACACACGAATATAGTAAATTTCTTGTACCCCTCAAACCACGTGGTCGGTGGCCTTATCAAGCGGAGCATGCGTGTCACATAACGTGCTTCGCTTATTCGTATAAGTACTTATTATATTTAAAGTACCTTAAATTGAGAATATTTTTGATAAAATGGTTCCAAATTATACAAGAAACAATGTAGGTACGTAAAGTATTCTTTTCTACAATGTGTTTTATTCCTTTTCATAATATTAAAATTAAGTATGTAAAATTGTGGCCACCTATATTTCCACTGAAGCTTGGACTGTAAGGTCATTCCCCTATTCATATAAAAACCGCTACGTCTGTGCAAATATTTGGCAAATAACGGTGATGAGATTGATAGGGCTTAGTTATACATAAAAAGCAGGCTAAGAGCGTGTCAAACTCGCGCCACAAGGGGTTCGTATGCTGCTCTACTAAATTAATATTTAAAAATATTTGTAAAATATGTTTGATAAGATCTAATAATTAATGAGTAATAATGGATTAGGCATAATTTTATTTATACTGAAATATGTCTGCAGTAACCTCCAAAAAACGTGAGGTAATAATTAAAAATTTTGAAAATATGCATGTTTAAAAAAATCCTATAGTTAAGTTTTCGACTAACCTAAAGTAGGGTTTTAATTCTTGGGTTTTCGACTATCGAAGCAAAAAAGAAGGGTTTCTACTATTTTCGTTCGGAATCAGAACCCTAAAAACAAGTAGGCACTGTCGTTAGGTATACATAACCAACACTATAATATGTATGTATGTACGCGTGGGTGAATGGAAGGGGCGGAGAGAAAATCACCGGTCATCAGTAGGTATTTCTATCATCCGCCTGTCTATCTATTATCAAGTTTTTTATCGCCCATTATGTAGCTATGTACGTACTGATATTGTTTTAGTAAGTACATATATACTTAGCAGTTCTGAGAAGCGGTACCACCTAACTACCTAAAGATACAGTACAATTATTATATTTATTTTTCAGCAATACTAAGTATTATAATGTGCGCGCCTACCTGCGAAATATACATAAAACAGCTAATTAAAATATTTGTTAGGTACTTACTACTTTATAGAATCAATTTAATTTTCTGTTCAATAGGTAGTAGGTATAAGTAATTAAAAAAAGAACTACCTAACCCAAAAATAATATGCAGTTCAAGTGATTAATGATCGAAATTTTATGTAACTAACGCACTACATACTCAATGATTCTCAATTCAACGTGTAAAAATGGTTAATTTCGCATAAACCATAGTATTTAAATCGCGGAACATTCTAGAAGCGAAGCGTATGAGGAAAATATGATAGTTTCAGCTTGTATTGCGTTGGTAGGTAATAACAAAATGCCTGCGAGTCATTTCGCCACATCAGCGCCACACGTTCACACACCAGCTATTTAGTATTTACTGTTCCTAGAATTATAGGTACAGCTTGCCACGTGTAGATAGACGACCTAGGTATCATTTTCCCATAGAAACAGGCGCGGGGATTTCCGAAAACCTACGCGTCAGCCATACGTCACTGTAAAGTACGGTAAATCGGTAAAATATATAATAGTTAAACGGTTTCTATTCTTGGATTATTTGCTATGAAAGTATTTATGATTGTAGTTATTTAAGCAGCATTATTTGATAAAGACATTTTGCATGTATTTAATTATAGACGGTGACAAGGGCAAATAGTTGTATTCTCAGTACTCTGTATACTATTCTTGAATATTTCAGTGTACTCTTTTCATGTATAACTGAAAACATCTTTATCTTTATATTTTTTGCATTTGCAAACAACATTCTACAATCTATAGCACTTAAAGTCGGAGTTCCTATGTAAAGTACATAAATTTTATTTATTGAACTTAATGTTTTTTCACGTCGTTGCAAATCTGCATATAAAAGACAACAACGCAATCGCTTTTTGCTACGGAAAAATTTCTTCAATTCATTTGAATTCTGAGAATATTGTTAGGTGCCTAGAGGTACTTAGGTATAAAATTTAAATAAGGGTGAACATAACATTTCATTATATTCTGTCAAATTATTATGATTGTTTAGTTCCAGTACAACCAATAAATAAAGTAAAAAATCTAGTATGTAGTAAACTAATGCCAAAGATATACTTCTATGAATTTCAATCGCCACCCAAATAGTAATCATGCAAAGGAAGTCTAACCACACACCGAAAACATTTTTAATTACTATCAAAACTGCGTCACGATTCCCCGCTTCCTTAATTGTTAAAAAAATTAGGTTATTTGTTTTTTATTATTCAGGGAGGGACAGTGTAACGGCGCACGCGCAGGGATTACAGGCCCCTTGCGTTGTTTGAGAATTACATTGTTTAGCGGTTTCATTTTAAATTTCATTAAAAACGAAATATTTAAAAAAATCTTCATCATTATTATGCTTGCGAATCATACTTTAATCCGTGAAGTGTAAAGGTTCTTCTCTCTGCTAACGATTTAGTAACTATCTTGAGCCGTAATATCACAAATGTATTCTTCTCCATGCCATGATCTTTCATTTTATTCATTCAGTAGTTTATTGTACACAGAAACATACACAGAACAATTACATAAGGAATTAAAACACAAAATGCTCCTAGATGCATGCTTATACAACATTCATGCTCCTAGTGATGCTCCTAGATCTTTGACAAGTGAATGTATTCTTCTTCATGCCATGATCTTTCATTTTATTCATTTAGTAGTTTATTGTACACAGAAACATACACAGAACAATTACATAAGGAATTAAAACACAACATGCTCCTAGATGCATGCTTATACAACATTCATGCTCCTAGTGATGCTCCTAGGTCTTTGACAAGTGAGTCGTATCTTTCTTCACACGTTCCCAACTGTTTTAAATGTGAAACAGTAGTACTAATAAAACTTTCACTATCATATGCTTCACAAGTTCGACTTTATTGCGTTTTCACGATTCTCTGGTAAAGTACCAAGACTACCATGGGCCCGAATCAAACTTAAATTTAAAAATACAAACGAGTACCTACAATTTCGAAGTATAGGTACATTGTGTTGTAGTGACAAGTCTTTAGCATACTAGGAGGATTAATACACTAACCGTCAACGCAGTGTACATCGAAGTGTAGGTATTTGTAAATTGTAGTATTAAGAAAAGGGATTCAAAATGGCCGTACCTATTCGGTGGTAATGGCGTCGCTCTGCACGTGTGTCGCTAGTTTCCTGTGTCGGTTTGTAACCCTCCTTAGATATCATTAGGTAACTTCCTATTCTTTCCTACCTTACAAGTTTGATATTTTTAACGTACTATTTCTTCGGTAATAAAGATATAACTACCAAACAAAATGTGAGATTAAAAATTAATAAAGCATAACTACCTACTTACGTTTTAGATACAATATTTCGTCTAGCACGCCACGTCGAGGCAAACACAATTACTTAATATTTACTTTTCCAAAATAAAGTACCCAATTCCATATTGCTTAGCATTACATTTATCCAAAAGCACCCGGCTAATATTTCAGCTTAACATAATTGCAAGAAAACCCACTTCGCAATCGAACACGATACATGTTTACTGATAAAATATGGTCAAATTATGGTCACCACCTGCAGACTATAATACCCTGGGGCATTAACCCTCCCAGCCCCCCGCCGGGACCACCTTACGGGTCTAAAGGGTCGATGCCCTCAACCCCTTCCGAAGGGTCTCTTTTTAGAGACCATAAAATAAGAACATTTTACTTGAGAAAAGGTAACTGTTAAAGCGCGTGGCGCTAACATTTTAATGTCTGTTTATTTCCTAATATTTCAATTGACTGTTTTTATTACGTGCAAGTAGTTAATAAAAGAAAATACCTACTCGTTGTGGTCTCGTGTTACTTTTTGTTTTTTTTTTTTTTTCCCGTCTCGTAAAAAATACCGTTAAGATGACGACGAAATCGTTTAGGATTTATTTTCCAACAAAGGCTATTTTAGAATGCATAAAATATAACTCTAGGTAGTTTTCTAAAGAATAAGCCAGCCCCAGTTTGCTAATGGTATGACGGTATGGGGTTCGGTTCGACAGTCTGAGGGTAGCCTAGTCTATTCAGTGATTTTTTGTGCATCCGAATTGCCCGCAATGGCAATCAAAAGTATTTTCATAATTTCATGACTTGGGCCGGGTCTTTTCCTAATTAATTTAGGATACCTAAGAAATGTACCTAGGCGAATTGTAGAGCACAATAGGTATACCAAGATATTAATTCACAACACAAGGAACATGCTGCCTTCCCTGCTACCGCTTGATGGCAAGGAGGTTTTTTATGATTATGACACATTTGACAAAATTTATAAAAACGGTGTCTATAATTCTATGAACTCAGAGGCGTTCCTACTACTGTGGTCTGCTGGTGCTGGCCAACGGATATTCCCGGAACTAATAGGACCGGAACTTAGATAACCTCCCGCACAGTTTCCTGTTTCAACGCAGGCAACACAGCCAGATGTGTTGTGTCCCTTAAAAATATCCGAAAATATTAAATATTTGGTATAGGTATTTAGTCATGAACATTACTATGTTCATCAATACTTTGATGAAACATTTAAAATCTTATCATTTTTTTTAATACAAGTGTGTCTATTTTAATTCATGGTATTCACCAACATACCTAAAATATTAGGATGTTTCTTACAGACCACACCGCACCCTTAAATAGGTATCTGAGTTTTCCTTTACTCAAATAGAAATAGGTTAAAATGTAAACAATAAACAAATTTCGGTTTAAAATTTGAAGCGTGATGTCCGTCCGCAGCGTTTCTCCCTGGCATGGCGGATGGCGGTGTACTAATGGTCCTGGGTTCGATTCCTGGAAGGCTCGGGTCGGCGACTCCCCGATAACCTCCCGCATCGCTTCCCGCCACCACCGCACCGGGGCACCACCGTACTGTTAGTAGGTGCTAAACTTTACATTTTAAAACGCTGTTTTTGTGTAAAATTCATTCAGTTTTTGTTTTTTTTTGTAGCGGGGTCCCGGCGCCTTGATGATGAAGTGAGGGATGTTTTTGTTTTCGTTGAAGTTGGGCGTTTGTAAGTGCTAGAATAGGTAGCTATAAGTAGAAATTATTTTATTGCACACCAGCACGTTTGACACGACTGAGGTAGTAGGTGCATGCATATTTAGTTTTATTTAGCTCCCATAAGAACCTATAAACTTGTATTACCCTAGGTACTTAATGAAGAATATCGGTAAACTTTTTCATTAAATTGCAATGTTAGTAGAGGCGAAAGTTAATATTACCTACTTATTACCTATACTTATTTATCGCATAATATAGGTTTTTAAACTTACCTATATTTTTTTGTAATTTTGACAGTGTGCTCTCTGAAATATTTTTACTTAATTTTAGAGAAATGGCTCTTTATCCATAATGATGCGCAGAAAATCCTACATTTTCAATGTTTTATTTTACATCGTGCCGAGTAGAAAGACACTTGATAAAATTAACAAAATGTGTGGTAGCTAGTAGTAACTAGGTAGTAACAGGTACCTACCTAATTGGGTTCGATATATTTCCAAAATTAGTTGCATGCGCATCGAGCCGCACACAAGGCGCGCGCGCGCAACTGACGTGCACTTTTATGCGCTATTCGCCTTCGGAATAAATCAAACTAACTCCAGAAATCATAAACAAACACAACACTATCACACTATCAACTGTATCATACTTACTTATACTGTATGATACTTAGCTCTACTACCCACTAAAAAAATCTCTTTGACACGACGCAAGTAAATTAAAAAAATATTCCAAACACTTGCCGCTCAATTCAGTTAAACTTTCTTATTGGAAAATATGAAATAAACCATCCGGAAGGTTTTAGGTTATAATTCGCAAACATCACGAATTCCTGAGAGCAGATGATGACGTCACTGCTGAGTCGGCGCCGGAAAATTTTCAACAATTTTCCCGAGCGCAACTGATGGGTTTTCTAAATTTTTATATCAGATTTGGGGTATTTAGGCTTGCGCCTGTAGGATGGTAGTAAAAGGGCCGGGATGTAGATTATTTTATTCGGTTATGTGGCAAGGGGCGCACTTGCACCACCCGCGCCCGCACGTTGTTCGGGCCCCCGCGCTAACTCTTCTGCCATTTATCTATTCATATAATTGCAATTTTTATTGTATATAAAGGGTCCACCAGATCCACCCTACCTAAACAGCCTGTAAAAGGTAGGGTCATATTACTCTTCCCTAATGAAAAGCCCTTCGAAGGTTTGCGAAATTTGATGCGATTTTTCACAGTAAAAAATAAAGTGCCCGCTTTTCAATTTAAATTCGTTAGAAAGCGCGTTTCATAACAATTTAAATGACACCAAAATACTTGGGATAGAATATCGGGATAAATCAGGAAAATTTTGCAAAGCTAACATGTCGTCCGGTAGAGTGCGAATTTTCGTGAATTTATTTCGTAATGTTCCATAGTCGCGATTTAGTAATGGGTTCTCATTTTGGATGTATTCCTAATGCGCGAAACGGATTAACCCCTAAACGTGTGCAAAAGGCATCCATTTTGGTGAGAAAACTATGTTTTTGGCATGTGTTGTTGTGTGGGTGTGTGCGTGTCGCGCGCGCGGCGATTGGCGGCGTGCGGCTGTGTGCGTGCACCCCGCTCGGCCCCTCGATACCTACCGCCCCCCCTGCGCGCGCGCACCACCCGCGCACACACACATACACTATACACAAACCTTCCTATGAACAAATTACTTTGCTTTGTGTTTGAAATATTTTATTTTAGATTTAATTTTAATGGAATTGTGTTCGTTACCTTTCTTTGTATGATAGTAGTTTAGGTAGCATGATAAGAATAAAAATTGGAACTTGATATTAACTTTAATATGTATTTTGTATACTAAGTTATAGATTGGTTAGTAGATAACAATATTAGTAAGTTAGTGTAGTTTACCTAAGTGATTACTTTTGTGACTACGATGTAATTAAAATATTTTAATTTAAATAAATGAAATAAGTAGGTACTATATAAGTTTTTTGCTTAAGTATTAATTATTAAAATTTGTATTTTTTTGAAATTTAATAAACTTTGATGATTTTTTTAAGAATAAAATAAATAAGTATTAAAAGAACCTGCAAAACTTTCTATAATACAGAGAGAGAGAGATCTAGAAAAAATATTAAACATAATAAATACTGCCAATATAACAAAAATCACCAGTCATCAGAAATTAATGCATTAAAATAAATCCAAGACCATGGCTTCCGAATGAAAAGCAATTTTAAGTTATCTAGGAGTCTAACTCTAGAATTAAAAGCTATTTAAAGCTGTCCAACACCATAGTTTCTGGAATGTTGTTTAAAATTGTCGATTGCCAATATTGCCATGGATTTTTCATGAAAGCTATTTCAATTAATCAAGGAATATAGATTCTGAATTAAATATTATTTTAAAATAAGCCAGGACCATGACTCCTGAATAAGCATCTATTTAAAATAATCTAGAACCATAACATTTGAAACAAAAAAGCCTTTTAAAATAATCCATCGCCGTGGTTTCTGAATAAAAAGCTGTACATAATAATTCAGAACCATAACTTTTGAATAAAAACATTTAAAAAATCCATCGCCATGGTTTAGAGTTAAAAAGCTATTCAAAATAATCCAGAACTATCACCTTTAAATTAAAAACTTTATAAATAACCTATCGCTATGGTTGCTAAATGAAAAGCTATTTAAAATAATTCAGAACGATAACTTTTGCTTTTTTAATTATTATCTATCACTATGGTCTCTGAATGAAGAGCTATTTAAAATAATCCCTAGCTTCTAAAATAATCTTGCGTCATGGTTTCTGATTCTGAATTAAATGCTATTTAAAATTATCCAAGACCATGGCTTAAAAATAAAACCTAATAATAACCCTAATAATCTATACACATGGCTTCTGAAAGAATACAAATTGAAAATCACCAAAGACTTTGATCTACAGCAATTTAAATAAGCCAGGCATGTGCCTCTAATTTATTTTTAAATATTAAAAACCATGATTCCAGAATGAAAAGATATTTAAAGTTAATAAAAAAACCAATTTTAACCGTAAAGCTATTAAAAGTTAACTAGGAACGAACATGTTCACGAAATAAAAGCAATTTAAAAGCATATAGAAGCATGAGTACGTACAGAATAAAAATAAGCCGGAATCATGCCTAATACAATTTTTGATAAAACCAAAAACAATGGCTATTGAATTGACTAAAAAGCTATTTAAAATGCTCCAGAAACATGGCTTCTAAATGAAAAGCAATTTATTTTTATGAACCAGGATTATATCATGAATCATGACTGCTCAGTGAAAATCTATTTCTAGAGCCATGATACTATTACTTACTCTGCTTGCTCAGCGACCCTTAGTAGATTTCTGCCTCCGACACTGCCACCTTCCAGCGATGCCTGTCAAGAGCAGTCAGCTTACACCAACTCTTCTCAAGCGGTATCTAAGAAGCCCAAATGGTCTGCGTCCTCGTAGTTGTTTTCGCTGCGTAATCGTCTCCCATCATCGCCATCTGCCATCGTCTTACGGATTTTGTCTCTCCCATGATGTTAGGTTCGGCCACTAGGTCTTCAATTCCAGTTCCACCAGCCACCCAAACCGGTTCCAGGATCTCTGCTCTGCAACAAAAATCTTATTTTCCTTAAGAAGGAGAACCAGCAATCATGGATTGTGCAAAGAATCATGCTTGCGAGTATCATCTTTTCAGGTGCAGGTTTTGTCTAATCGTCTACCTATAATGCAGTAGCTTATAAGTTGTGTTCAGTTCTGTTACTTGATTTGATGAAACAAAACCAAAACTAAGAGAGAAATTCCTAAGTTGTTTAACAATACACGTCAACTCGATGAACTTGCTGAAGTAGTCATGATTCGATAGGAGTATAAAAAGAAACAAGTAAAACTGAAGGAGCTTAAATAAAAGTCGCTTCTATTGCAGAAAAGCTTACTGACAATTAATGTTCGTGGAAAAAGGTGCTCTAAAGGCCATATCGTCCTGATAGAACTAAACCTTTCAGACGCCACAATCCACCTGGTAGTCCAGAAATATAAAATAACCTTAGGCAAGCAAATCTGCCTGAAACAACAAGTCATGACAGAGTCCAGAAGAATGAGACCCAACCCTACACATAAGGGAGAGTCATGACGAGTCCAGAAGAATGAGACCCATTCCTAAACATAAGGGAGAGTCATGACAGAGTCAAGCAGAATGAGACCCAATCCTAAACATAAGGGAGCGATTGCTGTTCTTCCTCGAATCAATTGATATTCTGAAATTGATGTTTTGAAATTAGGTCATTAGGTACTTAATTACTATTTAAAGCTGTTTAAAAGCATACTAATTTGATGGAGAAACCAAACTAAAATATTATTTGAGATTATTTTTTTCCTGCGCCAAATCAATGTAGGTACCATTGGTTTGGTACGTGTTGAGATTCGAACCACGTACTTACCAAAACCTATACAGGAGGCAGCCCTATCCACTACACTACACCATCGGGCTTGTAATAATTGGTATGAAGAGGTACAATAATAAGTACCTACATTAAACTACAAATCAATACCAAAATCCGGGTGAAAGTAATGCAAGGGTAGATTGGATTTAGATGGACTTTGGTCATAATTAGGAAGTACCTATATTTGTCATCATTCGACATGTTTCTCAAATACGATGCGACCAGTATTCAGCTAATTGAAATTACAGACGTAAAAAAAACCTCTATTCTCAGTAGTTCAATGGTACAGTTCAATGGTTGAAAAACATCGTGAGGAACCCACACACCTACGAAGAAATTCAAAGGTTGTGTGTGAAGTCGAAAATTCCGTACTGGTCCACGGTATAGACTGATCGCCCTAATTCAGGGTAAGCTCGTGCCCCTCGATGAGGTCGTAGATATAAGCTGATGATGAAGAAGATGATTTTACCCAGAATTCAGGTAACCTAGAAACAACGATTCACCGAAACAGATGAGGCCAAAGCCCCTTGCCCTGCTGCGCTGGCGCCGAGTCGGGGCGCGAATTGCTGTAACCGAGTTACAGGTGGTAACACCCATGGTAACACCAATATTTTGCAAATGAGAACGTGTCGATGGCGGTCCACGCGAGACGCTCGGGTTTTCCTTAGATTTACTCAAACAGCGCGTCCGGCGTCACGCACACCTGTGCACTCAGCGGCGGCGCTTGCGCAGCTGTCACTACGTCATCGCGTAATTCAATTATTGTAATCGATTAATTGCAAACCGTCTACCCGGCGCCCCGGTTAGTTTCTGGAGCACCGATCCGGGGCGACCTCGTTGCGCATACGCAACCTTAGCGCCAGAAGGTGGAACTCCCCGAATTGCGCAGACAGCGCGATCCTTGACCACTTTCCGCAAAATCCAGTTCGAACCACATCTTTTGTTTATGCACCTGCAGCGTCCAAGGTTTTGGTAGCTTAGAGGGTCACACGTTTCATATGAAGGTTCCGGAATGCGTAATAATATCTGCTTGAAACAGATATTGTTTTACAAAAGCACCATAGATTTATACTCTAGAACTAGAACGGGTTTAACGACAATGATAATAAAAAATCCTTTATTATTATTTTTTTTGTTTCAGGTACCAAATTGGAGAATTTAGTTGTGATATCGTCAATCTACGTAGGTATGTCATATCACAATATTAATACTAATGTAAAGTTAACTACTCAACTAACTCACACACGCAACAATAATCCTATTAAAAAGTAGGTCACTTTTAAATTCGAAACACCCTGTTTTGTATCAGATAACGGCTGAATTTAAAAACACAGTTTATAAGTAAACTTAACTTGGTAATACTTGAAGCGTAAACATGGACTTAGATTAGACGCAACCGTTCGAGTACATTGCTGCTGGGGTTTCATTTGTAAATTTGAGAGATTATACTGATGAATCAATGTACGAGTAATAAAGAAAACTATTGTGGTTGAATAACGATTTTTGGGTTTTCTGTAGTTTGTGTATACCAGGGTAATTAGGTATTAATGATCTGTCAGTATTGGAGTGGAGCTCACTGCCGTAGACGATTCAGATAGGACAATGACTTGTTTCTAGCGTAAACTGTTTACCTACAGATAACAGTGGTTAGGCAGACAAAGTAGGTAACGTTGCATTATAATTAGACAAAATAGTCTCTAAGTCGCACAGGCCAAGTCCTATGACAACTATTGTTTTACGAAATTCGGATTGTTCTCACACGATGTTTATAAATTTTATTTTCAATGGTTCAGAATAACACTTAACCAATGTCGTCGTTCCGTCGAAAATATTACCATTGTGAAACAGGTGTTATTTCTAACAAAGAGAATATATTCTGTAAGTACTTGTTTCTGTTGCGACGCCACTTCGGTGTTTCGATTCGTAATTAGAGCGTCGGTTGATTACTACCAAAAATCCGTATGTGTCGGTAATTATTCGTGCGCGCTGTGGAAATAGGTCGCGATAAGTGTGCGCAGTGTCGCCTGCGCCATTGTTCCGCGTAACCTCGCATGCGCCTGCGCAGCACACAGCCGAATTATACCAGCCGACGCGTTTTTATATCTCAAAACGAGCCCGTTACAATTTGTAGTTATTTCTAGCTTCTGAGGTTAACACTTTAACACCACTGAATAGAAAGTTTGAATCCAATGCTCAGCAGCTTAGGATAAGCCGGGATCGAGAAATGTAGAGCCGAACTTTTTGAAGTGTAGTTATCGTTTAACGGCTACGTAAAATTAAAATATCACACATATCAAAGTACGTTATGTATGATGAGCAAATAAATAAGTTAATATTTAACCGGATACTATTCTATACACAACTCATATCAATCTGTTTGTAATGTAAACAGAACTACATTTCAGACGTTGGCAGTTGATTCTGGCCGGTAAAAAGAAATATCCCGCAATAATTAGTCTCATAAACTCATAATAGAGTAGAAATGTAACGATAATGGAGGTTAAACAAAGCGACTGAGATGACACAAATTGATTTTTTATCATTGGTAATGTGACGAAATAGCGGCAGCTCGTTTCTCAATAACTCCTTATCTGCCACCAACGTCAACGCCATTGAGATATTCTGGACGACACGACAACAACAACGGAGCTTGCGTCAATATTTTTGTTACAAGTGTCCCTTCCGGCCGTAAAAAAAATCTTAATTATCTGTTGATAGTGCCCGAAATCGGGACACAGCCCAGGAAGAAGCTACCAGCTAAGTACATCTTTTGACAACATTTCGTAGCACATTCAAATTCTTGAATTTTTCGTGATTATTTATATTGTCAAAGACGGAAGGTATACTTCACCAAATACATCTGCGAGTTCTTAAAACAAAAAAGCAAATGAATTACAGAACGTCAATGAACAGTGCACACCGGTGTCGCGACGAGTTCAGCCAAGCGTGTAATTCTGGCTTCAGTACTCGCGCTCTACATTTGTTTCAAAGAAAAATATGATAGTCTGTGTTTTGTGCAATTCATATAATGCCTACTATCGCGAGCGACACTAAGGTTTTCATAATTTGAGATACTTTAGCCCATAAAATATTTTTTACCTACAAGTACACTTTATCCTCAATAACTCTAGATGGCGTCCGGTTTCCTTTCCTGAAGGTGACCTGTCGCTTCTCCACGCGTGAAGGTTCTTTGATTAGAACCTCATTATTTTTAAACACTTATTTGAAAGAACTTAATAAATGTATTCAAGTCGAATTTTCATTTATTATGTTTTCTCTTATTAGGCGAGAAACAGAAGAGATTATTATGAGCTAACAGCTTCTTTAATAATACTGCAATTTTCTGATAAAGGAATAAAAACAAATCATTTTTTTTTAAATCATTTAAATTATGATCGCATATCTAGCATACAATAACGGCGCGGCGCTGATTCGTGCGGCAGGATTTTAATTCTAATTCTTAGTAGCGCTGTCACTTTCTTAATTTTGACATAAGAACAGGATAGCAAATAAACACATGTTTTTAAAAAGTGACAGCGCTAATAAGAATTAGAATTCTGCCGCGCGAATTAGCTCAATATTTCCATTTTAAAAGTCAGTAAACAAATCTCAATAGGATAGCAAGAAAAGCTCTACATGTTAATCAACTAGCAACTTAAATACGGTATTTACACGATTGAAATTCGTTTTGTCCTCTACTAAAGCCCACCTACGTCATTCTACCGTACAAAAGTATGCTGCGGTTAACAAAATGTAGGACAAGTCAAAGGTCAGTGATATAATTGCTCTCAATTTGCGTAACAGCTACTTATTTACATAATATAGTTTTCCCATATTTGGGTTTAGCCCAAAAAAGGGGGAATTTATGCTATTTTCCTTGGATGAAATCTCTAATTCACTTCTGATTCTAATATCGTATCAACTGTGCAGATATATCATTAATGATTAAAATAAGAGGACTCAATCCCTCAGCAAAACAGACTTGTTTTGTTCTGTTCTACAAGCATAAGGTCTTGCCATCTGTGTCTTCAACTAATAGGTACACTTGTTTATCATGAAAGCCACCTTAATTTTGTCTGTAGACTTGAGACCTGTTTGTCCTTACGATTCATCAAATTTATTTTTAGCATGCCCCCATATCATCCGGACTGTTGTACTCCCCATCCGGTGCAAGTCCATTAGAAACAAAACGCAAGCAAGCAATAAAAGTACATCAAAATATCGAGTGACGCTGTGCCGGGCCACCATCGATACGTATACAGGATCTTAAAACCACCTTGGTTGCAAGTGGTTCCGAATCTGCAAACCTAACAGGATACTGTTCTCATGTTTGAAAAATACAGTGATTTAAGCATTATTCAGCTGCATTGCATGCCACCTATACACATTACACACACACTCAAGGTATAGCCTGACCGGTGACTAAAAAGATCTACCATAGAGGTACCATAGAGAAGGGCTTATAGGAAGTCCATAAGTCAGTGGTCATGCTATACCAATACTTAAGTAATAAGGTATAAAATGCTAAGCTAAGCTATATATGAAATGTAGGCGCTTTAAGATACCATGCAATAACTACTAAATGTATGAGGAGTGCAAAAAGATCTCTTCTATCCTAGTAACTCTTTAACTCTACGCATAAACAATCAGGTTGTAAATAATAAGTTTAACAATCGATCAGATAAATAACTATGTAGGTACTATTAGAACCTCGATAGTTGTAATAAGAAGTCCACATTATTTTCATCAGATCAGTAAAAACGTTTATTGAAAAGTCAGATCCTCACTCAGGTCGATCCTCAAGTAAGTGATTAGAATATTTAACACTGGACCCTTTCTTAGCCCTAGTAGTGGGTACACCAAACACGATGGGTTGTAAGTATTTACCAAATGGCGAGTTTGGCGGGTTCACATCAAAGCAGTATCGACATCCGGCGCGGAGGTTATCGGGTACGACCTCCGAAATTCCCGGAAACTTGTTGCGTACGCGCCGACCCTTTCCTCCCGCTGCTCCCGGGCAACTTCCGGCCGACCGAGGCCCGCACCTTGACTTAAATAAACTTTATAGCACTTTAAAGTAAAGGGGTCCTCCATTTTGAGCGCTTCTGTGCGGAAATATGGAAGGTTGACTGATCCGTCTCTGTCTAGAGATACGAACCTAAGCAGTTTCAAAATTAGCTTTGTAATCGTAAGGCTGTGCTTGGAACTGTGAATCGACCACAATTTGTCGGAAGCATACGTAGGTATTTGGTTTGAATTGAGAAAGGCAGTAGTTTTATATGGATTCTCTTTTTAAAATGCTCCTGTGGGGAAGTAATGATATGTCGATTGATATTCCAGCCAGAGATAGGAACATAATGAATAAGGAAAGAAACTTAGAAAGGTCGTCCTGTAAGAACCTTGTTCTGTTCGCTTGCTAAATCGTCCACAATTTCACAACTGAAATTGTTGATGATTATGATTACACATTTGAATTGAGAGGTGAGTCCAAAATCCACATTGGGTCATTGAGCCATCGTAGTAAGTAGTTAATGCCTTTAAATTATAAACAAACAAATAATCATTGGACCATTGGACTTAATGCGTTTAGAGAACTCATTCAATATATCATTTTGTCTTGACACAACCAACGTTGATGTGTTGGACCAATTTAGATAAGTACCTAGATCGCCAATTGTAATTATATTATAATAGGGACCAATTAACTTTAATTTATTGTATTTATTATACGGGTACGCATGCAACACGCTCATCTCTGCCTTAGTTTCACAAATTGGCGACGCTGCCAACCCAAGTTTTTCTCCACACTAAGGTACGTTCTTCTATCCCAAACGGTTTGATCTCCTCATCAGTAGTTCTTAATAACGCTTTATATTGCCTCTTGAAAGCGCAGCTACTCGTGTATAAATATAAAAATTCCTGAACGTCTTAAAGGCATTATCTGAGCAAGGTACTCGGCCACTAAATAAATACGTAGAACATGAATGGAGCGTTCGGTGCGCGGGCGCAGGCGGGCGGTGGCAGAGTCTCGAGCGCGCACTTCCGCGGCTAATAAGGACACCACGATACCGACCGATACAATTTCGAAACGGGAGAGTCTAAGGAGGTCACCGGATAAGATTACGGTTAACTGTGTAAACAAACCGTTTACATTGATAACTCGTTAGCATTTCTGCGATGGCGCCTATGACGTCCTACAATTGACGGACTTTGTGACTAGATAAGCTTCCTGCAAAACATCAGGAATAATAACGGTTATTTTATTCACTCGCGTTCAGACTACTTCGAAAATAAATATCTTAAAAGTCAAGTCAGATAGTCATTTGAAATTGGATAACCATATTAGGACCAATCTCGAGCTTCAAAATTACAGGAAGGCATCTTTCAATTTGTTCAAATTATTCCTTGGATGTGATTAGCCGCATACCAATAGGTATATTATCGTGTCTTCAACGCGAAGTGCGCTAAACAAACAATTCTCTTGCTTTGAATGCAACGAAAGTCCCGAGTCATAGTGACGAGGCTGAATCAAACTGAACGCTGCTTTCGAGTTTCGTAAGCATGACGTCGGATGCATTTTCATTTCGAGGCAATTGGTTTCAAGCAGCCGTTCAGATTTCGGCCCACTTTACAGGCGGTCACAAATCTGTGCATTTAGATGCCACTGGCCCTAACGCCAGCTCATGCATAATGTCAAATTGATTCCATAATAAATAGTAGATAACATAATACATTGATGGTATTATTGTGGTTCCTTTTTATATGTCAAAGATGTTGTTCAAGAGTAGGTAAGTAGCCTATCCTGTATTTTTTTCTATCATGCTGTTGTGTTGACACATTTTTAGATGATTGGAACACAGTTGAGGTGTAGTGTCAACCATATCTGTCTGTACATATGAAATTCGAATAATCATAAACAAGTAAGTATGTATAATGTCCATACATCACTCTTATTTGTTGCGCAGTAGCAGGGCATATCAATTTAGATAGTTACTGTAAGACGTATCTTATGTCCTCGACTCAAGAACCAATTTCGGCGTGCGGGGTCACCCGGGATCGCGATGAACTCGGTGGTCACATCCAACATGTAAATAATGCCCGGAATAAAGGACCAAAGTACATACATAGCTTATTCATGTTTTTGCACAATATAATGAAACTGTTATTTTGGTACATCGTTTGGCTGACGCATCTAAACGATGAAAGATAAAGTTCCAGGAATAGCGAATATACTCCGTAGGTACCTACATGAAAACATGAATGGCATACTTGTTGCAGTGACTCATTGCAAAACAACTTGAAATGTCAATAGGGTCGATCGTATGAGCTTAATTAAGCACATTTGCGGAAATGATTTCCATACATGTGTCATGACATGATTTCGCATGACCGTTGGACGATGAATCAATGACAATGTACCTAATACCTACTGGTATCAGTTTTACATAGATGCCTGTTAGATGACTAATCCTTCGACAACTCAATACTTGTTTACGACATGCGGGCTTTGGTGCACGTTGCATTCCAAACCTGATGCATGCACGAGGTAAATCCTTCATAATCATATCCAATTATAACGAATTCTAGCAATCGCTTCATCATCATCGTCTATAAATGTTTTTTTTTTTAAGTTTATGCATTATTTTTTTATGCTTATGATAATTATCAAAAAAATTACTGCGATGTTATAGGGATACTTTTGGATATCGCAAAAATCAACATCAAGTGATTCAACCATTGCTGCGTCACATTTGCACTACATATTTTCATTTATTGAATGCAAGCTAATTAAATTCTACAATTCAATTATGATTCAAAATTCACGAGTTATGTTCCTTTCATGTAGGTTTTCAATGAAAATATTCTTTCTTTGTTATCCGAGCACGTTGTTTATTAACCATTGAAGTAGCAGTTAAGAAATGATATGAGTAGGTGCTTTCGACACGAATAGTGACCGTTATCATGTTTACTACCACGCTCTTACGGAATGAAAGAGTTCATATCACCCACTTACGGCTAATACTCCAGGAAATAAGGGACATGACCTCAACTTTTCGTGATTAAGTTTTGCGCCTAACTATGTTCACTAGGTCATTTTTAGTGTTTGTAGTTCAAGATTAATAGATTTCTTTTTATCCTGGGGGCGGGGGGGGGGACAAAATTTTGAAGGGGGTAATTTTTTTTTTTTCGAAAACCTATCATGTAGGTATCCAATGAACATATTACATCTAGCTGTTTTGTATAAAACCAAAAATCATAATCATTCATTTTTGAAACGTGTCAAGTTTGGGCTGTTCCTGACACGAAACGGCTGAATTTTTTTTCTCTAAACTTAACGCCAAAGACTTGCTACATCTTCAAATCTAACTTACTACTATTCATTTTCGAATTTAAAAAATAATCAATATTTCCATATAAATTTGTATGGAGAAAAAAATAAACCAGGTAAAAAAAAAAACGCTGCCGCTCGGACTAAAAATACTTAAAATGACCTAATAGTGAACACATCTGGTCGAGCGCAAAACTTAATCACCAAAAGTTGAGGTTACTATGGGAGCTTGACCCTTATTTCTTGGAGTATAATGTATAACGCTAACAAATAGGTTAAGTTGCGTTCCTTAGCCGATCGAAGTTGATCGATGGTGCAGTTCGGATTATTCGGTGGATCGGCGTCGGTGGAGCCGATTTGTGGGACGCCATCGCTGGTTATCGGGCGCCTGCAATCCGCGCTGACCCCGCGATATCCTCGATCTACATCGCCCCGCGCCCCGCCGCGCCGCTGCTGTCTCACGCGAATATGAGCCTTGGATGCACATCTAAGGGACTAGATTTGAGCGGCAGGGAGGCGGGCGCGGGCATGAATGAGCCGGCTTGTGAATGAGCGGACTAAGTCCCGCGGGCGATAAGCTATCGTCGCCGGGGCAGCTGACGGCATGTTGACAAACCCTGTTCTACTTTCGTTCTGCCCGCGCCGACTTCGCCTTATCAATCGAATATCATTGCTCCATAGCATTCCGTTAGTAATATTCTTTATGCTTTGTGTGGTCGAGCGAGGGTAACTTGTTTACAAGAATCAATTTTTCACAAGTATAGTACAATTTATGACGTCACACAAGTTCTCTTTAACTTTACAGTTGTTTCTTCAAGGAATCGCACAATTCTTTTTCTTGAACCTTAATCTGTTTCAAAGCTTCGTTTTTCGGCAGAGTCAGTAACATAATTCGTTATTTAATATCCTGGATCCTGATTTCGTAGCACTGTCCACCTGCCTGGCCGCAATATGTCCTGCCATATGCGTACGTGCACCGAGCCTGCGATCGCAATAAATTAAATACTTATCCCTCCGACAAGTATTAAGGTTCTAATCGTGAGCATGCACCAAATATGAAGATATTATCTTGTCCCTACGTAATTAAATTAATAATCGTTGGCACGAGCCCCTCGCATGACTATTTATCCTATTTCTTTCGAAGACAGCAGTATCTGCATGGAAATGTTGTTGATCATTACGAACAAACGGTCCACGGTTCAAAGGGTTCTGTAAACATACAGTGAAACTGCGACATTATCTTTCATTCTTATTCATTGTGTGAATTATTGACCAAAGTAAGTTAATGATACAGAGAATTACGTTATTAATTAGGTTGAATCAATGTAAAAAAGTTCTAATAAATCCAACGCTATCTTTACATCAAAATCAGTAAACTAAATTCAAAATCAGTCCGATCAGAATCTCTTGAACCGTTGTTCGAAACGGCCCACATTTAAACGTACGTACGGATGTTTCTGTTATCGAGGTTCGTGATCAATCCTCAAATCGCTGGCCTGTTTCGAGGCAGCCGTGGCCCGGAGTCCGGGGCTCCAGGGAACCCTAAGCTCGCGCGGCGGTAATTGCAGCGGGTGGAGCATTCTCGCGCGCTCTAACAAGCTGCCGGCTGCGCGGGCGCACCTGCCGCGCGCACGCGCCACGCGCAAGCTGCGACCCGAGGAACCTCCAGACACGTAGCAAAAACCGTGTACATTCTCCGGAATTTAGCTTAGGATTCAATAGATATATTGTTACAAAAAATTTCTTACTCAACTAACTTAGCTAATCTTCGTCTTTTCGTATTGGCTTTAAATCAATGGTAGCAATTCGTGATTTCAAAATACGCGACCCAACTGATATAAGTCCATATTGCCATCCCGTTCTGTTCTCTCGTGATAGAAAGTGACAGGACTTTCTATCATGAGAGAACAGAACGGGATGGCAATAATTTTAGTTGAGATTTAGTTAAGTCGGGATGGTTACGAATCGGGCCCAATGAATACCGAAACGACCTGCACTGCTGTGATCACATAGCCAGTAAATATCTAAATTTTTTACTGCCTTTCTTTTTTTTTCTATCCTATCCTAACTATTATGATTCCATAAACAAAAATTTAAGTAAAAATTAAGATATAAGCCTTTTAAGGAGAAGCGACGTTCGGTTTATAAGCAATCCTCAATTACGTTACAAGCACCACTTCGAAAAGGAATGCGTAGGATATTGATATTGCAGCAAATACCTCGGCTCGATGTCAACGCTCGCCATCAGAGATAAATACCTGTATATACTAATTATTCTGCGATAAACCAGCTTTTTTTGAACATCACCATCCTTTGGATAAATAAACCCTCCTTTTCATAAGACTTCTTGTGCAGTCCGGGTGCTTCTTTTAATTTTGCAGCCTTTCGCGGAAAAATATTCCATATGTGGGGTATAGATGATCAAGCTGTCAGAGATAAGTAGCTAAAGGCCGTGATGATTTGCCGACGAGTGGTGTTGGTAGATAAATTCGTCGCGTCAGTAGCAACAAATAGGTATCTATAATATCGTAGTAACGAATCAGCTTCATTCAACATTGACACAATCGAGAGGCATCAAATTGACGGAAGCATCCGCATTCCTTGACTTGTTCTCTGCAAGTAGTCCGGCCCGTGGACTCGCGACTCCGCTCTGAGTCATTTGCGACATTGCAGCGGCAGAGTGACCGACAGGTCCACAATAATTAACATTCCAGTATACTCTGGCACTTCATCAATCGCCTCTGCTAACGACACCGCCACCACCGACACCATTACAAACAAGTCGATCTGCCGTAAATGAGATTCCGCCGATCGATACTGATTCATCGATACGTCGATACGGGCTGTGACCGCGGAAATGTTTCGAATTCTATCAATTAATTACAAAATTCCTTAGAGGTCAAATTAACACCTCCCATTTCACGCGGATGCCTACGCACACGCGCCTCGCAGCAACAGTCTCAATGACAGTTGTGACTTTTATGGACCATCCAGCAGTTGAACTGCTATACTTTCTATTAAAAGTTTCGTGTCGTCATAAGACCAATCGGCAAAACAAGACGTCTAAAGTTATGTTCGGTAGGAGAGGACACGCGTTTCAGTCAAGCCGTTTCGTTCAATAGCCCTTTACTCGTGTTCCAATGTAACTTCAATAAAAATAATAACATAGCAACATTGATTGCATTTCCAAGCTGCACGTGTCCAGAATCTATGTAAACAAAACCCGATGCTGACACGATTAAATTGCATACGACAGTGCATAAAGATGACTCACAATTGGTGTCATGAAAACAAAGAGCACATGAATTGTTTACTTTAAATGCCTCAAAGGTGTTGCCGATGGACTACAAGTTGTGTTGATAATTCGTACATGGTGTTATGTCAGGAAGATAATTCATTGACATCAACTCGCAAAGTCCTGTCCACGTCCTGTCTAGATGAATAAGACAAGATATTTGAAAACTTATTATTTGAAATTCAAAATATACAGTAACGGGAGCTGGGCGCTGGTGTAATGATGGGGATACTCTAATAAATCGATCAACTACCAGGGGGTTTTATACTTCGAGTTCAAAATTGAAGTAAAGTTGATCGATGTAAACTACCTATGATGCAACTTGTCAAAGATAGTCCAATTTTTGCAGATTTCTATGTTTCTATGAGTGCTAAACAATACTTCTGCATACTGTGTTCTATCCTATACAGTCCTGGTTTACTGGTAAAACCAAATGAGCTTCAAAGAATTATAACTAATTGAGTCGAAACGGCTCAGCGGTTTTCATAAACATGTAAATTTTAATATGAGAAGTAGGTAGAGGGCTTTCTTGGGAAGCATTTGCGAAATTACCGTCCATGTAGAACAAATTGCCGAGTTTATTTAATTTGCAATTACCGCTGGATGGCGGGTCAACGAGTTACGACCCCGTGGGGAAATGCTTAAGTATGCTAAAGCGCTGGTTTACCTAACTATTTAATGCTGTCTTAGAAAGCTTTGGTATAGACCTGTATATTAATGGACGACTCTGGTATAAACCTGTATGGTGGTGTTAGCTAATATTTAGTTTTCTTTCCTTGATTGAGCTAAAAAAATATGGCTCTGGCTGGAATTATTATTCTGCGAAGCTTTCAACACGCAGTAGGTATTCCATATTCCTACTTACTACGTATATGTTATTAACAAAATTTGCCGGCCTTTGCTTTGCGTTTATAGTTTACCTACTTCATGAAAACTGAACAACATGCATACTTTAAAATCGAAATGCAAATTGAACATTGCCTTTGAGATACATACACGTTCGTAGGGGATACAACAACACAAGGTGTTCCCGAGACAATTTGGTCGGATAGAATTTCCTGCGTTTTTGTACAGATGGCTTTCGAGGGGCAGGTGGTGATCAAGCGCACATTCTTTTTTTTTTGCAATTGCACAATTCAATAGCGCTTTTTTTCAGATGCCCATATTTCGAAATATGAAAACGTACATCTGCATAGAGTTTTATTGTAATTTTAAGAGTCAAGCCAAAATTGTAGTTCTGTTGGTTCTGTGGACACCTGTTAGAATTTGTTGTAGTGTTGTGTTGTTAGCAACGTGGTCGCACGCGCAGGCATGCGTATTGCGTTGCGTACATGTCCCCCCTCCCCCTCTTGCGCGTGCGTGCTCTTACCCCCCCTCTCCACCGCTCACCATTCATCGGAATGCAGTGTCAGTACTTCGGTACACCTCATTATCAATAGCAGCCGTTTAAGCCTTATTTGGGTTTTACTTAAGTTGAAAGCCCTTAATGGAACAGGTGGCCGTAGACTTGAACACTGTAGCTGCCCCCGCATCGCATTCTGAGTTATTCAACACTCATTGATTCTAAATTGAACTATTAACCGTAATTGCACTATTTACTTAAATTATTACAACAGAATTTCTTGTTTCCATACATTTCTTGAATGTCTTTATTGATGCATGTTTTAATTTCACGACGCCTTTATAGCCGGTTGAGCATAAACATTTATTGACTACCTTCGGCTAAATACTACACGCTCCATTTAAAAGACAGTTATCATGGGGCCATTGAATACACTCAATTTTACAATCATTTGAACCCTTCGTTCGAAGCCATTACAACTCCATATACGGTTAAAGAATTTGACGTGATCTTCTCAACAATATCGAGCATTTGACAGTACAGTGGCATTGCCTTTAATAGAACGGTGCTTGCATCGGGCGATGCATTCGGTGTTCAAATAGCAGCGGTTGCATTTCATTGCGG
>JARACY010004055.1:0-28998 GCA_029255725.1 Scrobipalpa atriplicella | reverse complement strand
TGATTGATTACCACCGTACCATGCCACCTATCATAGCCATAAGTTGTAAAAATTTAATATAGCACATACCTACAATACAATACAATCGACTTGATACAATACAATACAACATACTTTATTGCACTTCAGGAAATACAAACAATAAGACAGACAACAAAGCAGAATAAAAGTACAACACAGGCGGCCTTATTGCTAAGGTAGTAGCAATTTCTGCCAGGCAACCTTGATACCCATACGACAGAAGAAGGATAGATTTAATCATATTTGTAGAGAAGTACAATGCTTATGACGCGATCTCTGATAATAACATTGTTGTGCTAAGTTGGTATCTCGCTTCAATCTCTATATCACGGTAGAACTGCAACAACTACGATCGGGCACTCGCTTGCGTGGGTCACAATCGCCGAATGGCCGTTTCGCAAAATTGTTTTATGTATTTAGATTAATTATTTACAATATCAATTTATAGTTTTAATAATTCATGAAGACATGTAGGAAATAATATCGCAATAAAATGCAAATCTGAAATGTTACGAGTTACCGGTAGTTAAAGGAGGTAAATGGCTGGAGGGAGACCACAGAGATACGCTACCGCCGCGGTCAGGGTCCTAGGAGAGTTTTAATGTGCACAATACAATAAATTGTAAATTGCTTCAAACTGTAAATTGCTACAAACTCAAAATTATTTGTATTATCGGTATTGAATTAGGAATTGCTATAAATATTTCCACAACGTTCGACAACAAATAGTTTAGGATATAATTTTTTTTTTGTTTTGATGTGCACATTATTTGCAATATAATTTTATTAAGATGTCTAGGTAATTTGATAAATGTATTTCTGAGGTTGTAGGGTTCCTAAGACAGAATACTGTGTAGAAAAAATTGTAATTTAAGTTAAAACTGAAGTTGAGAAGCCTAAAAAGTTATACGAACGAGTGTTTATCTTGTTTCAATCGTTGCGCGTTGGATTTTAGGAGATAACTACAAAATTCATAATAATTTGATCGCTAACCTAGGTAGTTTAGTAGTTAACTCTCTTTTTATGTTAGTCATTTGAATTTATAATTCTGGAAAAAGACAACAATCAATTTAAAAATAATTTTGTAAGTTTTATTATTTATAATTATTATCTTTTGGATTTTTTTAAATTAATTTGTGCCATTATTTAGTTAAATTTTATTGTAAGTCTACTATTAACTTTTAGTGCCAAATAAAATTTTACCTATTCAATAAAAGTTTGAATATTTCATTTCAGTAATATAAATTCTTATTCTGTTAACATGTAAATTTAGTATAACGAGCACGTTATAGTAACGACTTAATCATCACACCTCAGTTTTTGAAATTTTTGCAAGACCTGTTGTGGCGAGAGCGCTTGCGGCGTCGCGCGTGTTGTGGAGGTGATGGTGGGCAGACGCGCGTGGTCCGGCAGCCGGCGCGGCAAGTCGAAGCTGCGGTTGTACGCGCTGCGCCGCCGCGCCGCCCACAGGCTCTGCCGCGACGTGTGGATCTTCCGCGGCAGCAGCAGCCGGTTGCAGAGGAAGCGCGGCGACGCCCCCTCTGGCGACGACGCGGAGCCGGGCCGGGGGGAGCGCGGCGAGGTCAGCGACCCGCGCCGTGCCGAGCTCGTGTAGCTCGGCTCGCATCGGTACACGTCGCGCTTCGACACCGCGGCCCGGGGACCGATCCGAGCAGACCTCTTGTCCGGTACATCCGGCAAGTCCAAGTCGCTCAACATGGAGTCCTCCGCGTCGGGGACCAACGACAGCTCCTCGATTGTCTCGTTCTGAATCTGCATCAATCCCTCGGGCTCCTGCGCGGCGAAGCTGACCCGGGTGGCGAGCGCGAGCTGCTTGGCGCGGAGGCGCGCGCGCGCCTTGGCCGCCCGCACCGCGCCCGCGCCCCCCACCAACCGCGCGTGCTGCTCGATGTAGCTGCACACCGCCTCCGCCTCCTGCTCGGGCGTCAGGTGCGCGTCGCGGAAGAAACCGAAGCCCGTGCGCAGGTCGTAGATGCCCTCGATGATCAGCCAGCCAAGCGTGGCCACCACGAGCAGCACGGTCGTGATAACCGCGATGGCCGTGGTCGGATCCGGCTGCGACAGGTTGTATTTAACTTTGCCGGTGACGCCGTAAGTGACCACGTTGACAGTGCGCTTGTCGGTGTGGGCTCGGCACGTGTAGAAGCCTCGAAGGTCGTTGTCCGCCGACGCGACTAGTTTCAAAATGTGTCCGTCGTCGAGAGCGCGCACGGTCTTCTGCTTCATGGCGCCGGTGACGGTGGTGTCGAGCAGCAGCCAGTGCGCGGTGTGCGGGGAGCGGGCGCGGCGCGCGTGCACGCACGTCAGGCTGAGCCGCCGCGACGGCCCCCACGCCATCTCGTGGTACGAACCCGACACGCTCGCGCTCCGAGACGACAGCTGGATTTGGTCTCGTTTGTTGCGTTCTACGCTGAAACTGAGAAGATCCTGCATTATGTTGACCAAGAAGAAGGAAACCAACACGATCGAAGCGTCGCTCAATGCTGGAGAACGCTTGCATGTCGTGCTGGAGGACGAGAGATATAGAAAACGACGTGAGTCAAGAAACAAGCTAGTGCTGATGGTGAGTGAAAACACTTGTTTTGGCGCAAACGATCCTCTTGATTCTGCGCGAAAGTCGAAGCCGTTAGCATTAACTATATGCGATGACGAATTTTTCGTAGGCGGCACCCCGACTGATATAGGACAGAAAATAAACGAGGATATGACAGCGTTCTCGGGAATCGTTGCCTCGATCAGTATAAACAACATAATGCAGGATCTTCTCAGTTTCAGCGTAGAACGCAACAAACGAGACCAAATCCAGCTGTCGTCTCGGAGCGCGAGCGTGTCGGGTTCGTACCACGAGATGGCGTGGGGGCCGTCGCGGCGGCTCAGCCTGACGTGCGTGCACGCGCGCCGCGCCCGCTCCCCGCACACCGCGCACTGGCTGCTGCTCGACACCACCGTCACCGGCGCCATGAAGCAGAAGACCGTGCGCGCTCTCGACGACGGACACATTTTGAAACTAGTCGCGTCGGCGGACAACGACCTTCGAGGCTTCTACACGTGCCGAGCCCACACCGACAAGCGCACTGTCAACGTGGTCACTTACGGCGTCACCGGCAAAGTTAAATACAACCTGTCGCAGCCGGATCCGACCACGGCCATCGCGGTTATCACGACCGTGCTGCTCGTGGTGGCCACGCTTGGCTGGCTGATCATCGAGGGCATCTACGACCTGCGCACGGGCTTCGGTTTCTTCCGCGACGCGCACCTGACGCCCGAGCAGGAGGCGGAGGCGGTGTGCAGCTACATCGAGCAGCACGCGCGGTTGGTGGGGGGCGCGGGCGCGGTGCGGGCGGCCAAGGCGCGCGCGCGCCTCCGCGCCAAGCAGCTCGCGCTCGCCACCCGGGTCAGCTTCGCCGCGCAGGAGCCCGAGGGATTGATGCAGATATTCAGAACGAGACAATCGAGGAGCTGTCGTTGGTCCCCGACGCGGAGGACTCCATGTTGAGCGACTTGGACTTGCCGGATGTACCGGACAAGAGGTCTGCTCGGATCGGTCCCCGGGCCGCGGTGTCGAAGCGCGACGTGTACCGATGCGAGCCGAGCTACACGAGCTCGGCACGGCGCGGGTCGCTGACCTCGCCGCGCTCCCCCCGGCCCGGCTCCGCGTCGTCGCCAGAGGGGGCGTCGCCGCGCTTCCTCTGCAACCGGCTGCTGCTGCCGCGGAAGATCCACACGTCGCGGCAGAGCCTGTGGGCGGCGCGGCGGCGCAGCGCGTACAACCGCAGCTTCGACTTGCCGCGCCGGCTGCCGGACCACGCGCGTCTGCCCACCATCACCTCCACAACACGCGCGACGCCGCAAGCGCTCTCGCCACAACAGGTCTTGCAAAAATTTCAAAAACTGAGGTGTGATGATTAAGTCGTTACTATAACGTGCTCGTTATACTAAATTTACATGTTAACAGAATAAGAATTTATATTACTGAAATGAAATATTCAAACTTTTATTGAATAGGTAAAATTTTATTTGGCACTAAAAGTTAATAGTAGACTTACAATAAAATTTAACTAAATAATGGCACAAATTAATTTAAAAAAATCCAAAAGATAATAATTATAAATAATAAAACTTACAAAATTATTTTTAAATTGATTGTTGTCTTTTTCCAGAATTATAAATTCAAATGACTAACATAAAAAGAGAGTTAACTACTAAACTACCTAGGTTAGCGATCAAATTATTATGAATTTTGTAGTTATCTCCTAAAATCCAACGCGCAACGATTGAAACAAGATAAACACTCGTTCGTATAACTTTTTAGGCTTCTCAACTTCAGTTTTAACTTAAATTACAATTTTTTCTACACAGTATTCTGTCTTAGGAACCCTACAACCTCAGAAATACATTTATCAAATTACCTAGACATCTTAATAAAATTATATTGCAAATAATGTGCACATCAAAACAAAAAAAAAATTATATCCTAAACTATTTGTTGTCGAACGTTGTGGAAATATTTATAGCAATTCCTAATTCAATACCGATAATACAAATAATTTTGAGTTTGTAGCAATTTACAGTTTGAAGCAATTTACAATTTATTGTATTGTGCACATTAAAACTCTCCTAGGACCCTGACCGCGGCGGTAGCGTATCTCTGTGGTCTCCCTCCAGCCATTTACCTCCTTTAACTACCGGTAACTCGTAACATTTCAGATTTGCATTTTATTGCGATATTATTTCCTACATGTCTTCATGAATTATTAAAACTATAAATTGATATTGTAAATAATTAATCTAAATACATAAAACAATTTTGCGAAACGGCCATTCGGCGATTGTGACCCACGCAAGCGAGTGCCCGATCGTAGTTGTTGCAGTTCTACCGTGATATAGAGATTGAAGCGAGATACCAACTTAGCACAACAATGTTATTATCAGAGATCGCGTCATAAGCATTGTACTTCTCTACAAATATGATTAAATCTATCCTTCTTCTGTCGTATGGGTATCAAGGTTGCCTGGCAGAAATTGCTACCTTAGCAATAAGGCCGCCTGTGTTGTACTTTTATTCTGCTTTGTTGTCTGTCTTATTGTTTGTATTTCCTGAAGTGCAATAAAGTATGTTGTATTGTATTGTATCAAGTCGATTGTATTGTATTGTAGGTATGTGCTATATTAAATTTTTACAACTTATGGCTATGATAGGTGGCATGGTACGGTGGTAATCAATCAGTATCGACACAATAATTATGTCCATTGCATTGTTCTTATAAATAACTTAATAGTTGATTGTTACAAAAGGGTAGTTATATACATCAATAACATACGAGGATATTGGCGCTCGAGCGCAGCGAGGCCGAGGGCACCAAGGAAACGAGTATGCTATTGATGTTAACACCCGAGTGAAACACACTGCTTTACATATCGAATGAAAGATAAGTTTAAATAAATTAAAAATTAGGAAAATTAAAGCATGAATATATGTTGAACCAGTACCTATACAAAAGTCACTCACTATGAATGATTTCATCCATCACAAAATATCTCCATCCGCGTAAGAAAATTTATCAAACTTGCAGTAGGCATTTTGTTCATCATACTGATTATTTAAATATTTGATGTTTCTTATTAAAATACTGAGAATTAAATCGTCAAGCACAAATGTTGAGGTTATTAAAACCACAGACTAAAAATATAATTCATTTTCAATTTATCATGTTTTTTTTTATGTCGCCTTATTCCATACGACACAAACAATACTGGCCAGTACGATATTAAAGAAAAGAATTTTTTCATAAATTTAAATACAATTTCGTTTGGAAAATCGATTTCGATTCGAGTAAATACGCGATTCCGAGAATGGAAGAAAAATAGAATAGGACTTTTAACTTTTTAAAATATGGTTTTTAACTTTGACTTCTAGCAAAATGACAGTTCTTTTTCTTTAATTCTTAATTTCCCTTGGGAATTTTTGCCAACATAGTTACCCCGCTTTCAGGGAATCAAATACCATATAATAGGGCATGAGATATGTAATAGTACATTGTTTAACGAGGAGAGAACATGACCGATTCCCACGAGGGTGTAGTTTGAGGCCCGAAGCGCAGCTGAGGGCCTCAATACACACGAGTTGGGAATCGCATTTTCTTCCGAGTTATACATAGTGCTTTATACTACACCTATGAGGAAAATATAATCAAAAATCCTTGTAAGATAAAGAATGATATCACTTACATGAGAAGATAACTTAAGAACATTTGAAGTGTCATCATCCATGCGAACAGAACACAAACAAACAAAACACATATTAATACAGTTACACATTACATCGAAAACACTAAACACTTAATTTACATTAAATAAGTCATATAAATCAAAGAACGAAAAAGAATTCGCGCGGACATGTTGATTTTGCCATATTTTTTACTTAAAAATATAAAAAAGACAAATGAAGCAAAGCACATACTGCCAAAAAATGTAAGTGGCCAGTATCATTTTGTGGGCTTCGACATACAAACTTTTTGTTTTTTGCCATTCGCCTGTTTCTAGTTTTGAATTATGAATTTAAAAAAAAAATAGGAGGGGAGAAAATACTTTCTCCCCTAGGGGAGAAAGTAAATCCCATATATTTTTGCCGCCCGCATATTCGTTCGCTTGGATTTACGTACTTTCTTTCCTTTTTTCAAGTAAGAACTAATATACTTTCAGAATAGGTGTAGTATAAAATATTAAACGTAACGCTTGTTCTATCGTGGTGCGTGTTAAGTCGTGGTGCGTGTTTGTTTAGTCGTTGTGTTCGCGGCGGCGGGCGCGGCGCGAGCGCGGTGACGCAACGGGCTGCTTGTCCGGCGCGCGGTGCAGCCACTGGTAGTAGACGGCTGTCAGCAGCACGCCCGCGCTCAGCGTCGCCGAGATCACGAAGTTCCACATCAGCGTCACGTCGCCAGAGTCCACGTACACGGTGAACAGACGCGCTGGAAACGACAAATATGTTAGCTAAAAATTATTTAATAATAGAATTTATTTCTAAAATAACCCTCATCACGATCTGCCTACCGCCACGTAAAAGAGAAAGCTAGTTGGTTCAATATTATATGTATGTGTATAGTTCAGCTGCAGTTGTGAGATAGAACACTTGTACAAAAAAAAATATAATTAGATTTTCCATGCTGGACTAGAAAAAGTAAAACTTAAAATCATAATCCTACTGAGCACTCTGTAGAATAAAGACGATGGGCTGACTGAGGGCCTCAATACACCCGAGTTGGGAATCGCATTTTCTTCCGAGTGATACATAGTGCTTTATACTACACCTATGAGGAAAATATAATTAAAAATCCTAAGGAGGGGAGAAAATGCTTTCTCCCCAAGGGGAGAAAGAAAGAAAGAAAGAAAGAAAGAAAGAAAGAAAATACATTTATTCAGTACCCAAAATCACACAAGTACAAATAGCATATAAAAATAAAAACATGGACACCGAAAAGGGTACCCACCCATCTCAGCATATGCTGCAGTTTAAAACTGCAGCGCTGGTTTTCAGCTGGGCCCACAGCATTTTTGACACAACAGATATAGTGCTCTTACTCAAAACTACATAATTATACACTATAAAACAAAACTACGAATATCATTCTTTCCTAAAACTAACACTGCTATTTAACTACGATATTTTAAAACTCCAAATCTATTAACTACATAAAATAAAACTAACCAACCTAACGCTGGGTATAGGTACAATTAAAAATATATTATGATTAAGACTATAATACCATTACATCTACACTAAGATCTACTTGAATACAGCTATAATGGGAAAAATTAAAATAAAAATAAAAACAAAAAATACTAAGCAACACAATGGGGTAGCATGTTGAGTTATATTAAGTGAGCGACAACATCTTGTAGTTGCAAATCTAGGCAATACTTTTTGAGCCGAAATCTGAAATTCCGTACAGTCTGTAGGTTTCTTATAGTAAAACTCATATATTTTTGCCGCCCGCATATTCGTTCGCTTGGATTTACGTACTTTCTTCCCTTTTTTCAAGTAAGAACTAATATACTTTCCGAATAGGTGTAATATAAAGTAAATTACAATTTCTGTTTATGATGGAATTATTCACTTAGCCTCGAGTAGGTACATATCCCAAAAAAAAAAACTGTCTGTAATTTTGCCAAATTTTTCATACATCTAGAATGCTTGGCCTATAAAATAAAAAGACGTGTGAGTGCAGTACTGACCCAAGTTGGTGGAGATGGAGATGATCCAGGTGGTGAGCGAGACGGCATCGGCGTTGCGCGCGCGTATGATGCCGTACATGTACGTCACCTTGGCGAACCCGCTCAGCGGCGTGCACAGCGGCTAGGGACAGAACACCACCAGGTTAAAGAGATTACATACGGTAAATGGTTGTTTTTGAGATCATATTCTTCCTAAACTAATCAATGAAAAAATCCTAAAAAAACGTACGTTCATGGATTTAAAAATACTCAAGTTCATAAATAAGTACGCTAAAAAATCTTGAAGTAAAGCTATTTCAATTGGTAAATTTGTTAAGCAGCGGGGTGACATTTTAGAGGCATAATTTTTAATTCCTAATTTACTATAGCATAATGATTTTCACATAACTTTACTGGCATAATGAAACTTTTACATAATTATATTTTGGCGCACTGTATTGTAAGCATAACAATATGTAGTACTATATTGAATTGGACTAATTTGCAGTCGCATAACAGTCATTAGGTATCTTATTTTACAGGTTGGGTGAGTTTACGAAAATTAAATTTTGAATCTAACAAATATAGTACGGCGGTTAAGGATCAAAATCAGGACAAAGCTTGCACTTTCGCGTGATGGGTTGAATTGGTCTCAGACTAGTTGTACACATCCTAAGGTAACTTTTGAGATATGTTGCCCTAGTGGGTACACTCTATGGGTCTGCCGGCAGGGTCGGTTAGGTTACTATAGGAGCAATTACAGTATTTCAATGATATAGGAGTGGTGCTCGAACAAAGTTTGGAGCACACCCTGGTCAAATTCACATCGTGGTGAAAAAAATCCAAAATGGCGGAAAACAATATGGCCGCCATACAAAATAAAAAGTCGAATATCTCCTAAACGATGAGAGATAGGTGGAGAGTGCTCGAATAAATGTTATAGGAAATGATAGTGGGTAACTTCTGGTGATCACGAAAATCCAAGATGGCGGATCCAAAATGGCGCCTGATATAAAAAATGCTCCGATCAGGCTGAAATTTGGCTGGTGAGAGGTTATTGAAGTACTAATGCAATTGGAAAACGGTGAATTTGAAAAACGAACTATCAATATCGAATTAGTACTTCAATGACATCTCACCAACCAAATTGCAGCCTGATCGGAGCATTTTTTTATCAGGCGCCATTTTGGATCCGCCATCTTGGATTTTCGTGATCACCGGAGGTTACCTACTATCATTCCCTATAACATTTATTCGAGCACTCTCCATCTATCTCTCATCGTTTAGGAGATATTAGACTTTTTATTTTGTATGGCGGCCATCTTGTTTTCCGCCATTTTGGATTTTTTTCACCACGATGTGAATTTGACCAGGGTGTGCTCCAAACTTTGTTCGAGCACCACTCCTATATAATTGAAATACTGTAATTGCTCCTATATATAACCTAACCGACCCTGCCTGCAGACCCATAGAGTGTACCCACCAGGGCAACATATCTCAAAAGTTACCTTAGGATGTGTACAACCAGTCTGAGACCCATTCATCCCATCACGCCAGTTTGCAAACTTTTCCGGCTAACCGCCGTACTAATAGGCATTAAGTATTCTCAATACTATTTTTTTAGACTAGGTTGTTACAGCAGTACGATAGTCACAATCGCAAATGATTTGACTACTCGACTCGAATATAAAAATGCGAGTCGCGACAGTAGGTTAAGGTGCGGCCCTTGGGCCACCCCTATGCCGCGAAAATGATTTTTTAAAACATATAAACGATTATAAATTGACTTTTCACAATTAAATTTAGCAATTAGTGCAAAGTATTTTAGCCACTCAGAAGTTAGTTGTTATGGCACTCTACTTGTGTGCCCTTTATGCCCGTTATCGTAACGTTATGCGTAAACAGTTATGCTTTTCCATGTTATGCTAAAATATTGTTAGGTATAAAAGCATTATGCTAATTTATTTTATTACATTCAATATTATGGAACTAAATATGGAACCTTAGCAGCGCTTTCACGGTTCCTTCTGGAAAATATCCGTATATGTTTTTACCTACCAATAATCGCAACATAGTTCTTTTTTTAATCTGACTCGTAGTTTTTTATTAAATTAGCTTAATTGTGCGTTTTTCGCACATTTTTGACGCGGCACCCGACGTAACTGTCATGAGGATGGTTGGCTATATTAAAATCTGCTTGCTAATGTGCCGGCAGGATACGCCTTAACGTGCTTCGTTCTGGACTTGGCGGGGGCACTACCGCGCCTCAGATAACAAGCACTCTGTAACCAGCAAGCACTTTTTAAAACTGTATTGATATATTTACAGTAGTCTTGCCAATACAGATAAGATCGTATGTATAAACAGCAGATATGGTATTAAGCAGTACTACTGAAATATACCTTATTCCATCCGGATTGACTCAATTTAGCTTTAAGTTTTTCGCATATCACGGTATCTTACGACACGCAAAGACTTCAAAGCTATCGAGCTAAAAGCTAGCTAGTTGTATCAGCAAGGTATGTTTTCGTCCGCTCAACACTGAGATAATATATCAGCTGCGACTTTATAATATCAATGGCTGCGTCTGTAGTCAGCCTTATCATCTCACCAGCACATAAGACAGTAGAATGTTGGGCAGCATTCCAGTAGCGAACCCGACAATGAAACCAACATAGCCAAGGATAGCTATCGGCACGACCTTCTCGTCGAGTAAGTGCTTGTACTTCAACACGTAGTACAACATCACATAGATCTGCACAAGGATGATTGGGTACTCCAGGTATGTCAGCAGGCCGTAATGGTTTGTGAAGTTGTACAAAGTCACTATTGTGAACCTGGAACGATAATGATTTTTCATTGATAAAAGCAATAAAAGCCATGTAAAAGATTTATTATTGTTATTCGAGAATAGAATATAAAGAACATGAAAGTGTTTTTATAAGGTACAAATCAGTACCTATTACTGTAACGTAAAGTTCTAAGTGTAGACCAAAGGACCAGACCAGACCTAGTATTCGCAAAAAATAATAATCAGAATTTGTTAAAGAAACAAAATTCAATTTTATGTCTGGTCCTTCAGTCTCAGTCCCAACCCATCCCCCTCGGCATCATACATAACGCATGGGAATTCTTAGAAAATCTCCCTTAATCAATGGTGAAAATTCTTCAGTTTCATTGACTGAGCAACCTGGTCCCTTACACCTGGTATACAATGTGTAACATAAAGGGTAAATGCATCGTGAAATGTGTGAATCTACCCATGAAACTGAACTTTCCCTAAGGAACATAGGTCGAAAAACGAAAAAAAAAAATTTGACCTACCATACAAAATGAATCAGCTGATAGTATGGGAAGTCAAATTTTTTTTTTGTTGTTCAGTTTTATGGGTAGATTCACACCTTTCTCAATGCATATACCTTTCTGTTACACATTGTACAGGTATATGGCATTTTACTTATTTTAGTTTAAAAATACTTACCCAGTGATTTCCATTAACATAGCTTGTATGTAGATCCCTTCAGCAGACTGCTTCTCTCGGATGTTCAGGATCTGCGGGACCTTCAGGAAGAGGCACGACATGATGGTGAGCATGCTCAGCACGTTGGAGAATGTGTGCACAAACGTAGAGTCCATGTTGACGTAATCCCTTGTCACCGGAGTGGGAGTGTACAACTGCAACCCAAAACAAAAGCTTTTTTTTTAGGCTATTCTAGATACTACTCTGAGAGAATTTTCCTCTAAATTTGATAAAAAGAATATTGAATGTACCAGCAGCAAAAAAAGTGTTCAGCTCAACTAAGCCGAATTTGATACAGAGAACAAATAATAGGTAGGTACTACATTTTGTGTGTGTAGGTAGTCTAAGTACTACATAATAAATAGATTTATATATCTATTCAGATTGAAGTAGGATGCAACAAGTTACCTATTCCCATATTACATGGGGTCGGCTAGTTCGGCTACCTAATCTAGGGGAATGAACGAAAGTTACTTAACTACAGTACCTACCAATCAAATAAATCTAAAGTAATTTGATATTTAGAACTTACAACTCTTTTTATTTTAGTCATCTGTAAGCAAACAAATTAATTCCAAATCAAAAAGAAAACAGGAAGCACCAATGAAAAGAATCAGAATAAACAAATACACAGAACACAACCAGTACCTTGATCACGTAATGTTTCAGAGAACAAATGTCAGCGGGTAGGTTACAAAGCTCAATCGAATATTGCAGAAATTAAATATAAACTAGCTGAAAGTATCGCAGAGCATTCGATCAATTGTCGCACGTCCGGCCAGAACGATAGGCGGCGCTAGGCGCTGCTAGGCGGCGGCGAGACCCCGGACGCCCGCGCTTGCCACACTCCAAGCCCAAGTCGCCATCGCCCAGGATAGTCTAGATTCTAGAAGCTGAGTCTTTTCGGAGTAAAGGGACTCCAGCAATAACTAACCACGAACCCCGGATATGGATCAGACATTGACATTGTAATTCAGCTTCTGCAAATGTTTGTAACCACTGTGAATTTTGAGATTTCAGAAATTAGTATTAGTAATAAGTTGATTGAAATTGCCAAAGAGAAATTGCCAAACACCACAGCACAGCACAGCCAATCACAATCACGGCCGGCACGGACAATACTTTTTTTTAAATTCTATGTAAGGGAAGGCAAAGAGCTTGAGCCCATGCAGCCTAGTCTCCAAAGTATTATTTTGTCTTCAGTCTTCTTAACCTAATCTAACCTAAATGTCATTAAAATACGCCGGTGATTCACATTCCAATGCTCAAAAGACTTTTGCGCGGAGATAACAATCTGAATCGTACGGCCTTCCTTTGCTCCTTACTTCCGCCATTATTGTTTCTCGTCAGCAGATCATTATGTTAAATTACAACAAACACTGCAAGGAACTAATTTTTAGGAGCGAGGAACAAAGTCCGTCCGATTTTTCATGTTCCCCGCGCAAAACCCCAACTTAACCTAACCTAATCTAGAACTCATTGAAATGCGAGTGTGGAGCTCACATTTCGATGGTTGATGATGATTTACGCGGGAGTGTCGAGTCGAACCATATAGGATTTCTGTACTTCATTTCTCACTTTCACCACATTGTCTTTCACTAACGGCACATTATTATGCTAATCCCACTACATTATCACAATAATAGCCGCGAAAAACTAAATTAGAAAGCCAGAAACTCGGCCTATTGTACGTGTGATTCGTTACGATTCCCGCGAAAAACCCCAAACACAGCCAAGCAAAAGTGTAAGTATTTTTTTATATTTCTCCCATGTAAAGGAAGGCAAAGAGCTTGAGCCCATGCAGCCTAGTCTTCAAAGTATAAATTTTATTTAAGTCAGCTTCACTATCCATCGCGGCTGTACGTCCCGGCACGCTAGTTGATTAATTACTCAGTTCTTCTTCTATCGAGTCGACGGCAAGTTAAATTTCAAATTTCTCCCTCTTTCAAAGCTGAAAATCTTAAATTTCTCTAGCCCAGTAGTCGGCAACTCTCACCGCATCTCCTGTGGCTTGCATTAATTGCTCTCTCGTGCAGGTGGTAGGGCACAAAGAGCACGATATTAGGTGGGCCATGGTTTGTGGGTCAACTCCGCATTTGCACCGAAGGTCGGGGTCACGTGTGAATCCCCACCTGAAGCGGTTATCCTTGCTCCGGCCGACTTGAGCTCGGAGCCTCTTTAGAGACTTCCAGATCGGCCTCGCCAGATTGTGTCCAGGCGGGAGATTTTCCGACAGCGGCACAAAGGGCGAAGGCAGATTAGCTTTATCCCTCCATAACCGGCATCTAGCTTGTTGCGGGACCTCTTCAGTAATAGCTCTTGCGGCTTTTGAGCCTTTGAGCCACAGAGCTGTAATTGTGCATCGGATGAAGTGGATCTGTTTCCAGTTTTGCCCTCTCAATGGAACTAGATACTGCTCTGCGAACATCTGGAGGCGCTATTCCTGCCAGTGGATACAGCATTTGTACCGGGGGGTCGGCTTTAAGGCAGCCTGTAATAATACGGCACGTTTCATTGAGTGTTGTGTCCACTTTCTTGGCATGGGCAGAGCGTTCCCACACGGGACACGCATATTCGCCCGCCGAATAGCAAAGCGCCAAACCAGTTGTCCGCAGAACCGTAGGTGAGGCACCCCATTTAGTAGATATGTCATTACTCAGTAGTCCCGGCTGAGGCCACGGCGTTCTAACACATGACAGCAGAATGATTTTGACTTTGACAACTAAATTTTTCCTACAACGGTGTTCTTCCATGCTGGACTGGGACTGGGAGCGATAGAAAAACATAGAATGTGCCAGCTACATTTCCTCCCGGGCATGCTGTAAAAACCAGCCAAGGGATTTGAGGGTTTCAGTATACTGTAATTTACGTGAGTCGTTCGGATCAACGTGAGTCGTCGGGCGCACCATAGCATGGGTCGTCGGGTCAAAACCAAAACCAGAGTTCGACATTAATGTCATTGCAACAGTGCGGAATATGCGTTTTGCAATGCACAATCTGCGAAATGTCTGCGAAATTCGGGGATTCTGCGTATGCGTACCTACCTAACTTATAATATTTCGAACTCTTTCTAAAATCACATATTTGTAAGTAAAATGAGGAACACTTATATCCTGGTCATCAGGTGGGCCAGGGTATTGGGTATTTGGGCACTCTGTAATTATATGCCATACGGATTGCCTTTCGGCGCCGCAGGAGCATTGAGACGAGCCTATCCAACCATAACGATGTCTATAGAACGCGCTAGGTACGGCCATGGCCAGTACGGATACTATTCAGGTTGCACCAGCCGTCCTCGGTAGTTCCGACCCCTTTATGATTGTTTCACGTAGGTGTTATCTCGAAACCAAATTTTCACTCAACAGGTCTTCACTCTGCGCATTCCAATCCGGAATGTACTCTTTCTTGTAGCCTCTGCAAACATGTGCCTTTGCAGCTGTTAGGAGTATAGAATAGTTAGCTGATTTCGGGGATATGAAGCGAACTCCAGCGTCCAGACTTGCCGCAAAGCCAAAGCCAGTCAGCACGTTTGAAGTTCCAACGAGGGAGAGGCATGGAGTTGGTAAGTGGAATTTTCAGGCCTATCTCCAGCACTACTGGTCTGTGTTGGCTGTAGAGAAAACTATTTAGGACAATCCTAGATGAGGGTCAAGGTTGTCCGTTTTCATCCTTGGTTTCAAAAGCTAGGTCTGGGTTGTAATCTTTTTTCCAGCGGGCAGAATGAATTGTTCCTCTATCCTTCGCATCGAAAACCAGGTACAGGTTTGACGTCTCGGCCCAATGTGCTAATAATATTCCGTTGGTGTCATCCGCAGCATAGTAAGTAAAGTTGTAATATACTAGAGAATCAAAAGACAAATGAAAATCGGAAATCACTTATTTACTCGTTGAAAATTGAGATAGAAAGCAGGCTAATTTGAAAGCAAAAATCTGTTTTCACATGAAATTAAATGTTCACTACACAACGCGCAAAGTGTTGCCAGCGCCGTATGTTCAAAAGTTACTTAAACTCTTTCAAAAAGTTACGTTTTGAAGAAAAAAGTTACGCCACATTTTTTTTTTCATAAAAATAAATTTTCTCGCGTGTTTAGTATAGATACAATGGTTTCTATTATTTTTCATTATTGTTTAGGTGTTTTTTCGCGTGTTAAGTATAGATACAATGGTTTTCATTATATTTTTTCATTGTTGTTTAGGTGAATCTTTCACTAACAGCCAATATGTTTCGGTTCATGACACTGAGAACCGTAAATCTAAAAAAGAAAAATGAATGCAAGTTACTATCTAGGTATATAGTATTTCAGTCTGTTCTGTAATATTATAAACTATGTTTATACTTACTTACTTCATTGATGGTAGATAATTATTTTCAATTGCAATAACTGTACTAATTATCCTTATATGATTGATTACCATTTTCTATGATGAATACTTAACAATCATTGTACCAAATCTGAAATAGAGAATGAAATATTCTATTAATTCTGTTAGAGTCTTAAAATTTATTTAAAAACACTCAATCAAAATAATAACGTACCATAATAATATCGATAAATAAAACTCGAAACGAAACAAAAGTTGCGTGCGTTCCGTTTTACGAATTTTTTCGTTCCGTTTTACAAAAATATTTTTTTCACGAAATGTTACGTAAAAGTTACGCCCGTGGCTAGGTTACGCCAAGGTTACGCTTAAGGGTGAAAAGTTACGTTCTGGCAACGCTATGTACGTTGTATGTAATAAAATAATGGAGTCGTACGCGCTATGGCATACAATGCGGTCAAGTTGTAGGGGATGATCGTAGATCATGCGTAATGTAATGACTGCAATGTACGCTGCAAACTAATGAGTTTGGGTGACTGCAGTGCAGCGGGTGGTCGGGCCGGGCGCGCTCCTCGTGACGGGAATCAGCCCCTGACCCTGGACGCGTGCGCAGAACTTCCCGCAACATGCACAAGGATGCATCCCCACTAGCCGGCCGGGATCTTCCTAGTTGTAACTCATCCATCAGTCGAAGTCCGACCGTCAAAATGAAAACACTTGAAAAATTCATGTGCCTCGCGCCTTTTATCCTGCTAATAAAAGTGATAGAAGTGAATAGCGCAAATGTCCCGTACGATTTAGAACTATTATACTTAAATGATATAAGTTTTCGGACTAACAACGGTGAGTTAAAGAGTTTGTAAGGGTCAATTCACACCGAGACGGTAGGCGACGCGGCGGATACGTCGCGCTACGCCGCGAGGCGTCTCGAGGCGCAGCGCTGCACCGCGCGGCGCAGCGCGAAGCCGCTCGAGTCTGTCCTGTCCTGTCAATGCAATGTCTACCTTTTTGCATAGTAGGTACCTAAATAAAGTTCTATATTGTATCACACTCTTGAAAGGTCGCGTCGCCTACCGTCGCCTACCGTCTCGGTGTGAACTGACCCCGAGTAGTGTAGTCGCGAGCGCGAGTTGCCGGTTGCCAGTTGCCGGTCGGTTGCCGCCAGGCGCCGTCATCACGTCGCACACCCAGTGAGACAACTGCACAACTCTTCATCGAAACTTTCCGACAACCCACGTAAAAGTATTAAATAGTAGGTATATCAGCGCCATTTTTGTAAGTTATTTTATTATTTGATTGGATTTCTTAGTTAGAATATATTGTGTCCAGCGAATAGTGAAATGTTCTGTGTGCTGTGCTGATGTGCTACACGTCTGGCTGCGCGAATTATTTTTTGTATACTAGACTCCTACTTTTATTTGTTTGTATTATGTTATTTGTTAGCCTAGAAGCGCTGAGCGGATTCGGCAGAGGTACCTAGATAGTAAAATGAGCGGTGCGACTGTCCTGAACACTGAAGAAAATTATATGCTTTCAACTGATTGTTTAGTTTAGTGTATATTTTGTATTCCATCTATCTACGTAAATTATTATTAAATAAAATAAAACGGTCAAGTGCAAGTCGGACTCGGTCACCGAGGCTTCCGTTACTTCCGTACCAACTTGGGGGTACCTACCTATTTAAAGAACGAATTTAGAACCCTCCCTCGAGCACCCAGACTTTTTTACCCAAAAAATATCAACTGAACTAAAGGACAAACTCAAGTTTACTGTTGTCCCCATACTAGATATAGGGAGACGACTAGGTACGACAGTAAGTTTGTAATCCTTTTTTGTTTATTTGAACAAATTTACAGTTTTTAGATTTTTTCCTATGATTGTGCTATTATAACCTACACTGCTTCCTTCTTCATGATTGTTGGTCCACGGAATCTTGAGGAAGGCAAAACCTATAGGGTACTTCCCGCGGTGACCTAGGATCTTGTTTGGCAAGAAGCAATATCTCCTAGCACAATCGTAGGAAAAAATCCAAAAACTATTTTTTTTTGGTTAGATCACAAAAAAGTATACTTTTAGTTTTCGGTTCCCTTGTAATTAATCAACCAAACGTTCGTATCTTTTGATTGCGAAGACTTAGAAGTATGATTCTTTTACAGCTTCAAGGGACCCTAGACTTGAGTATTCAGTATAAATTTCAACATGATACATTCACGAATTCCTGAGAAAAAGGGTCTTGACAGACGGACGGACGGACAAACAGACAGACGGACAACCGAGTGATCCTATAAGGGTTCCTTTTTTCCTTTTGAGGTACGGAATCCTAAAAACCGGTCAAGTGCGACTTGGACTCGCTCACCGAGGCTTCCGTACCAACTTGGGGGTATTCAAAGCGAATATAGAACCCTCCCTTGACTATTATTATTTTTTATATTTGTTACCTCATAACTCCGTCATTTATTAACCGATATGGAAAATTATTTTTTTATTTGAAAGGGCATACTTACACATTGGTCCCGTATACCAATATAGATTGAATATAATTTTTTTGAGATATATGAATAAATTTACAGTTTTCGGATTTTTTCCTTTGATTGGGCTATAAGACAAAGCTTCTTTCTAAATTTCATGATTTTAGATCAATGGGAAGTACCGAAAGTACCATATATAGGTTTTTGAATCTTGAGGAAGGCAAAACCTATAGGGTACTTCCCGATGACCTAGGATCTTGAAATTTGGCAAGAAGCAATGTCTTTTAGCACAATCAAAGGAAAAAATCCAAAAACTATATTTTTTTGGATAGATTACAAAAAAAGTATACTTTTAGTTTTCAAATTATCAAACAAACGTTCATATCTTTTAAATGCGAGGACTAACAGTATGATTCTTTTACAGCTTCAAGAGACAGTAGACTTGAGTATTCGGTGTTTTCAACTGGATAGGTACATTCACGCATTTGAGAAAAACGGTTGTGACAGACAGACGGACGGACAACCGAGAGATCCTATAAGGATTCCTTTTTAGGGTTCCGTATCTCAAAAGTAAAAAAGGAACCCTTATAGGATCACTCGGTTGTCCGTCTGTCTGTCTGTCCGTCCGTCTGTCAAGACCCTTTTTCTCAGGAATTCGTGAATGTATCAAGTTGAAATTTATACTGAATGAATTGAATACTCAAGTCTAGGGTCCCTTGAAGCTGTACAAGAATCATACTTCTAAGTCTTCGCAATCAAAAGATACGAAAGTTTATTTGATTAGTTGCAACGAAACCGAAACCTATTTTTTTTGTGTTCTAACCAAACTTCTAAATTTCTAAATTTCATGATTGTAGGTCCACGGGAAGTACCCTGTAGGTTTTTGAATCTTGAGGAATGCAAAACCTATAGGGTACTTCCCGGTGACCTAGGATCTTGAAATTTGGCAAGAAGCAATGTCTCCTAGCACAATCAAAGGTAAAGGAAAAAATTCCAAAAAGAATATTTTTTTAGTTAGATCACAAAAAAAAGTACCTATACGTTCAGTATTTGTTTCCCTTGCAAATATTCAAACAAACGTTCATATCTTTTGATTGCGAGGACTTAGAAGTATGATCATTTACAGCTTCAAGGGATCCTAGACTTGAGTATTCAGTATAAATTTCAACTTGATACCTTCACGCGATTCTGAGAAAAAGGGTGGTTACAGACAGACGACGGACGGACACACAGACAGACAGACGGACAACCGAGTGATCCTATAAGGGTTCCTCTTTTCCTCTTGAGGTACGGAACCCTAATGACAGATTTGTCATTTTGTAGAAACCGTAAAAACAGATGTGTTTCTGTTCGAACAGTTACACTGTCGACCACTCTTCTGGCCAAAAATTTCAAGATTATTTATTTTTGATTGTTGTTGCAGGATCCCTCCCCATGAATGGCCCGTCCTCGCACGAGCAGGAGCCGGTCGACGCTGCCGCCGCGCCAAGGCCGCTCGACACCGCCACGCCAGGGCCACTTGACGCCGCCACGCCAGGGCTGCTCGACGCCACCACGCTAGTGCCACTTGTGCTGCTTGCGCGTGCAGTCTGCGCCCGGGGCACATCAGCTCTCGCCAATCACGTTCAAGATAATGATATACTATCACCATATCTACTCAACACGGAATGGACGAAATTGTGCCGAATTTTGTCCTGTGCGTTCGTCTCTACCACCGGAATGATTAGTGGACTATTTTATCTCTGTTCATTCTTCGTCGAGAAATCATTACGGAAAGGAAGTAAGTTACTGTTCGTCCGCTATTATAATGATAGCTGACAGCGTAAAACTAAAAAACAACGTTTTTTAAATTGTAACGTTTGTTTCGTAGGCTTCGTCTACCTGGCGTGCGTGGGGCTCGCAGACATGGTGATGACCTGCGGGGTGGCGCCCACTATCGGACTGGTCTTGCTGTCCGGCCAGGGGGATACTCTCACAACCTGCCACATCATCCAATACATGGGCCATTTCTCAACATATTGCTACAGCTTATTCTTCATGGTAAGCATTATAATTTATAACTTATGAAGTCAAGTAGTGGAGTAGATGCGGTGATTGTGATTTCGTGTGGTGTTGCAGCTGGTGGGCATGGAGGCGTACATGCGCGAGTGCCGCTCGAAGCGCGCGCACGCCGCCTTCCTTACGATCCACGTGGCGCTCGTCGCGCTAGTCGTGTTCGCCATCAGCGCCATCCTTTCCTACACCGACGTCTACATGCAGTACGACTACGATTATTGCACGCGCCAGAGCTGTGGGGACGATACTTACAAGACCACGATGACGAGCTTATTTCATGTGATCCCGTGCGTTGTAACACTCGGAGGCCTCACTGCGGCAATGTTTGCTATACAAAAACGCGCGCGTAAAAGTAGCCAATACCGGCGTTCCGAGAAATACTCCCGAGATTATTCACTAACAGCGGCTAACATCACCGTCTACTTGGTTTATGCACTGTTCTGGCTACCTCACGTCATTATAACCCATCTATACCCGGATTCGAGCGACAAAACATATTACTACACGGCATGGCTCGGCGCATTCCGAGCCGTGCTACCCTTGATGCTGTATATCGCTATCGACAAAAGCTTCCGACGAGCCTTTGCGTATAGTTTTTACTACTGTTGTTGTAAAAGCAGCTTGTCGCCAACCGCCACCTATCGACCACGCCGCGCGGCAGCTAATGCGGCGCAGGAGGCGGCGTGCCGAATGGTGCCTTCGGGCACGATCTCAGTGCACATCATACGGTCGGCTCTAAGGGCCGCGGCGAGCCCGCAGCGCCCGCAGCAAGACTGCGCGGGTCCGTCGCGGTCCAGGCAGAGTTTATGATGTGGGAACGCATCATATCGGCTATGAGGACCGACCTCAACGATCCACAGACAACTGCGCGCTGAACTGGTCATGCCTCGCGAGACCCTCGTCTAGACGCCGGCGCCGGCGCACCCGCGAGGGCGTGGTGGACGGCTGCTACTACCGCGTGACCAGCCATTGGCCCCCGCCTTCGCCCGATCTGCGGATTGCTGATGTCGATGATGACGATAACGATGCCCCTGCATCTACAGCACAATCTGTACTGTAAAAATCTTCAGACCATTTTTGCACAATATCATAGACTAAATTATGGTCTATGATATGACAATTATTATAGTAGTTTATGAAGCTTCTACATAACGAAGGGTTTTACAATGCGAGTGTGTTTTTTGAAATGAGCGCAGTGAATTTCAAAATAGTAACGAGCATTGTAATACATACATACATACATACATAAAATCACGCCTTTATCCCCATTGTAATACCTAATTATGTGCAGCTTCATACACTATTTTATCTACTTGAATACATTGAAAATGAATTTACTTACAGGTTTTCCGAAAGCGAACTATCCCAATGTTTTCCTAAACTTTGTTGGTATATGATAAATGTGCAAAACATTTCCGTCACACACACACACACACTCATATATACAACATGTAACAGAAAGGGTATATGCATCGTGAAATGTGTGAATCTACCCATGAAACTGAACAACTTTCCCTAAGGAACATAGGTCGAAATACGAAAAAAAAAATTTGACTTCCCATACTAAATGCGCTATCAGCTGATGCATTTTGTATGGAAGACCAAACTTTTTATTTCGTTATTCGACCTATGTTCCTTAGGGAAAGTTGTTCAGTTTCATGGGTAGATTCACACATTTCTTGATGCATATACCCTTTCTGTTACACGTTGTACAAGTATTAAATATCTTTTTTTGGTACTATCACATATTTTTAGGCTCAAAATAAATAATTTCAAATAATTTCCCACGAAATTAATTATTTCTATTCATACACACAATAATCAAGTGGCGCCATTGGCCTCCATAGAAAAAAGTTTTGTGATGTTTTGTATGAAAACGATTCCTCATTGTTAGAGAATAGGAACCAAACTCATAATCCGGATTTTAGTATGGAAGTGCTGACTCTTAAACGTAGTGATTTTATATCCTCTTTGACATGTGTCGCGCATGCGCTGTGGGCTTCACGTGGGCTGTTTAGTTTTAATTTATAACTGGATACATGGTTTTTGGTATCGATTATAGATATCTATTGCGCATTTGTTCCTTCCCTTACTTCCGTAACTATGAACATTTTACTTTTCGTTGCATCTTTGTTAGAATTTGTATGGGGAAGGTGCAACGAAAAGTAAACTTTTTAATTTTTTCAGCATACCGTTTGTAAAGTACGTCAATACAAATTCGTTTTGACGTTTATAATTCGAACATTACTCTATGATAGTAGATAAAAAAAATTATAAGTAGGTATATGTATTTCATAGTTTTATACCTTATACCTACCGATATTCGTAACTGCTTTAAATTGTACCTATGTAATTTAAATTATTACCTTATTTTTAAGTTTGTGTAAAAAGGTTCATAGTGTTCATACTCATACTACAGTTCGTTTCTTTTTTTTCTTTTTTTTTTTTAAGGACCTATTTGCACTATGCGACTGAGTGCATTTAATGCATGACCGGACTAAAGGCGGGGAGTTGCTACACGCAATCTACACCCTATATAGCAAATGACAACTGCCTAAGGGCGCCCGCTAGGGCTCGAACCTCGGCTTAGGGCGTTGTCCTGGGGACGGTACCTCCCAAAGTGGGGGCCAAATGATGAAGGGGCTACCCGTCGACCCCGCCGGCGGGGTGCGCGGTTGCTTGAAGAGCTTGTGTTGAGTGCGACTCTACATGCGTTGGCAGCATTGATAGCGCGAGTGATTGGGTCTTCACCATCGGTAAGGATACAGTTCGTTTCGTACTTATTCTAAGTACCTAGTAGGTATACTCCGATTTTGTAAAAATTACTTACAGCTATTTATAGTCTTTCCTCTATATCTGACTTGACTACATATAGGTACCTATGATGTTGATGATTACTAACAGCTTTTAGTGCGACCGTTAAATCTGTTCAGGCGGCGATATTGGGAACTATTTGGCTATTGTTACAACAGCACAGCGATGTATAGCGACGTGTCAGTTGAACAGATTTGTCGGTCGATCTGTAATATAAAATTACATTTTATTCATTTATAGCGTAATATACATAGTGGACAGTTAACTATGATAATATTAAGTATAATAAAATAAAGTAACTAGTTAGTTCTTAAAAAAAATAGTACCTAATTATAATATACTTATATAAAGCTTTGAAATAAATGAACATAGGTAGATAGAATTGTGCATTTGTTCCTTCCCTTACTTCCATAACTATGAACATTTTACTTTTCGTTGCATCTTTGTTAGAATTTGTATGGGGAAGGTGCAACGAAAAGTAAACTTTTTAATTTTTTCAGCATACTGTTTGTAAATTGTACGTCAATACAAATTCGTTTTGACGTTTATAATTCGAACATAACTCTATGATAGTAGATAAAATGATAAAACTATTAATCTAAACCCAAATAAAATTATTAAAAGTTATGCTAAAGTATTCGTTTTCAATAAAAATTGAAAAGAGGATTGAAGCATTCTTATTATTAGTATTACTATCGTTCCTATTACAAAAGTAATAAACTAACGAAACGACAAAAAGAAAACGTTTAAAAAGTTTTGAAACAAATTTTATAGATTTTATTTTATTTTATTTCATTTCATAGATTTTTTCTTGCCAAATAGGTAGGTACCTATGCACTTTTGCAGGTGACCGTACAGGTACAGCCTTGCTCAACAGTCTTTTTCTTTTGGGTTACGAATTGTAACGGTGAAAGGCGGCGGCTGCGCGTGGTGGTGGTGGTGGGGCGCGCGCCATTCTCACTCACTCACTCGCAGTACGGCGCGCGCGCAGGCCCATCGCCCGCACGAACCAATCACACCGCACGGACACGCGGACGCAAACATTCTAACTTTTACTTTCGCGCGTTCCCAACTTTGAAGTTTAAAATATGTGAGTGTGTTAAGTGAATTATGTTAAAGTAAAAGTGACTTTTATCAGTTTGAAATGGCGAAAGACAGTTGCAAAATGTTGTTGAGTGTATGCGTTGTTATTTGGAGCGCCTTCGCGCCGGCTCTGGCCCAAGGTGAGTGGTGTTGGGAGTGCGCTCAAGCCGTTCTCACGAACAAGCAAAATGTTTCCTATACCTACAGCGAAACTATTATAATTTTATAAATTAATGGCCAAACGGACGAACGACATTCGATAGCATTGTTCTGACCTCCATTTAATTAATGGTCCTATTATAATTCATTTTAAAGAGCCTAATTATTATTGTTGCGAAAACAAAGTACGTATAGCTACCTAACGAAGACGGGATTCTAAAATATGTAAGGTACTATAAATAATAAGAAGATTCCGACAACAAGAAAGTAACTACCTACCTATAGGCCCGTATTTATAATCAGCTCTCAAGACTGACAGCGAGTTTGAGTTCGTATCAGAAATGTCATTTCAGTACAAAACGACCTGTCAAATCCATACTTAATATTGTTCTCAATCTTGAGATCGCTTTATAAATACGAGCCTAAGTAAAATGGCTTTTGTTTTTTCTAATAATAAGTAGGTTACCTACCTACTAACCACAGATACTACTTACATACCTACTTAGCTTATTTAGCACAGTGTGAAAACTTAGTAGGTAGGTAGGTACCTAGTTAACCAATTCACCTAAGCCTCTATTTGTATCTAACCTATTTTTCGTAAACTTACATGCCTTCAAATGGGCACATGTTGCCTACTAGGTAGTACTCATAATATTATCCAACAAAGATTTTAGTACCTACCTATTTAGATTAGGGGAAAATTCTTTGAAAATTCTCGCAGTTACTGGTGAAACTTTAACCTTTAAACACAGCTAGAAATCAAATCAACAGGGGCGCGGTATACCTACTTGACAAAAAACAGCAATAGACTTAGTCTTTAGAATCTAAGGATGCCAACTTGACCATTCACTGGTGATAGGTATCACAGATCTCAGTAAGAAGCTCGTCATCGTAATGGGCAATTGTCTACACTATACTTACATAGGTACCTAGGTACCTAAAAGCCTTCATCTTGAACACTAATCATAGAAAGGTTCAGCCTCTCGCTACGCGTACCGTACCTATTTAATTACATTAATATTACGTATCATACAAAAAAAAAACGAATTTATCCCTCAGATGTGCATACCATGACCATACCGGTTAGTTACCTACTAACTACATCACTATCCGTCACAGTCTGTTGGTCTGTACCTACTACAATGTACTGTAGGTACCTAACCTACCGCAAGGGAAGAGACATTCAGGAATGTTATAATACTAGATTAATAACTCAGGATAACTAGCTAAAGTGTAAATAAAAGTGTCCATTTCCCCATTGAAAATACGTTTATTCTAAATGACTAATTATTCTAGACATTTTTACAGTTGGTTGTAATTTAGCAATAATGTGTTTAATCTTCAATCCAACAATTCCATACACATTCTTTTGGCTAAATATCTATAATTTCTTATAAAATAACAGAAAAATACTCATCTTTTTATTTTCACGATCCAGCAAGAAGTGACATTTTTTAACTGTCACTTTACTTTTTTTAAATTCACCTCAGGCACAGGTAATGACATTATTCAGCCAAACATTACATAAATAGGTATTATCAAAATCTTATTATAGCATTAACCCAATATTAAAATAATTATTTCTCCATAATCCGACATATTTACTGACAATTTTACGACCACCCATCTTAACATTCGTCCATCCTGACCCTCATTTGCGCCCCTGCAAATGGAGAAATCAATTATTTGAATATTCCAAAATTTACAAATAATCCAGATCAAAACACGTCTAAAATACAATACAAAACCAAGACAGCCCAGGTAACTAGCTCACATTCGTCTGTTTACATTGTAACTTTTTAGTGACTCATCAATTTAATAATTTATTATTTATGTATAATGGTTGGATAGTCTTGTCTGATTTCTCAATCGCACTTAATCTTATTCGAATATAAGATTAAGTATTTGAATTTTGTGTAATCCATTAATTATTATTATGAAATAAATAGTTTCTTTAAGTTTATTTATTCTTAAACCAAGACCTGTCTACAGACAGTAAAAGACCAAGACACGTCCAAAAGACAGCACAAGACCAAGACAGTCCAAGATCAAGACACGTCTAAAAGACAGTACAAGATCAAGACAGTCCAGGATCAAGACACGTCCAATAGACAGTTCAAGATCAAGATACGTCCATAAGACAATACAAGACCAAGAGACAGTGCAAGACCAATGCACATCCAAGAGATAGTACAAGATCAAGACACGTCTAAAAGACAGTACAAGATCAAGACATATCCAAGAGACAGTACAAGACCAATACACGCTCAAGAGATATTATATATGTCACCGTAATATTGCATAAACCGTTAGAATATAATCTATATACAACTCATGTCGATATCGAAAGCGAGATCAAGATCGAGAGCAAGACCAAGAGCAAGTGCAAGACCAAGACACGTCCAAGAGATAGTACAAGATCAAGACACGTCCATAAGACAGTACAAGATCAAGACATGTCCAAGAGACAGTACAAGACCAAGACACGTCTTAGAGACAGTACAAGACCAAGACTCGTCCAAGAGACAGTACAAGATCAAGACACGCTCAAGAGATATTAAATACAAGACTCATGTCGATATCGAGAGCGAGAGCGAGACAATGCATTCGAGAGCGAGATCGAGATCGAGATTAATGCATTTAATTCTGTCTCCATGATTCAATTACAGATCGAGAGCAAGAGCGAGACAATGCATTCGAGAGCGAGATCGAGATTAATGCATTTAATTCTGTCTCCATGATTCAATTACAGATCGAGAGCAAGAGCGAGACAATGCATTCGAGAGCGAGATCGAGATTAATGCATTTAATTCTGTCTCCATGATTCAATTACAGATCGAGAGCAAGAGCGAGACAATGCATTCGAGAGCGAGATCGAGATTAATGCATTTAATTCTGTCTCCATGATTCAATTACAGATTGAGAGCAAGAGCGAGACAATGCATTCGAGAGCGAGATCGAGATTAATGCATTTAATTCTGTCTCCATGATTCAATTACAGATCGAGAGCAAGAGCGAGACAATGCATTCGAGAGCGAGATCGAGATTAATGCATTTAATTCTGTCTCCATGATTCAATTACAGATCGAGAGCAAGAGCGAGACAATGCATTCGAGAGCGAGATCGAGATTAATGCATTTAATTCTGTCTCCATGATTCAATTACAGATCGAGAGCAAGAGCGAGACAATGCATTCGAGAGCGAGATCGAGATTAATGCATTTAATTCTGTCTCCATGATTCAATTACAGATCGAGAGCAAGAGCGAGACAATGCATTCGAGAGCGAGATCGAGATTAATGCATTTAATTCTGTCTCCATGATTCAATTACAGATTGAGAGCAAGAGCAAGACAATGCATTCGAGAGCGAGATAGAGATTAATGCATTTAATTCAGTCTCCATGATTCAATTACAGATCGAGAGCGAGATCGAGAGCAATATAACTTTTTAACTAAAATATTAAACTAAAGGTACATTTAGTTTTACACATAAAAACAACTAACCTAAAACTAAGTTTCGATATCGAGAGCAAGATAACTTATTTACAATAGTATTAAACTAAAGGCACATTTAATTCTACATAAAAACAAGTAACATAAAATTAAGATTCGAGATCGAGAGCAAGAGCAAGATCGAGATAATGTATAGTTACCAAGATTCGACATCGAGAGCGATATAATTCGTTCAAGAAAACAAAAGTCATTTGGCATAAAGAGAGTGTAACTAACATAAAACCAAGATTGGATATAGAGATCAAGAGCGAGACTGTTCAAGAGAAAGAGAGTTAAAGACTAAAACAGTTCAATACTTTGGCAGTTCAAGGGTTTGATAGTTCAAGAATATGACAGTTTAAGACTAAACAATGATTATATATCAGTCAAACAATTATTTATTAATCTTTATTATAGCTTTTCCCTACTGTCTGGTTGCCTGGAAGATATTGCTACCTTAGCAATAAGGCCGCCAATTGTATAACTTTTCTTCTGCTTTGTTTTACTTGTATATGTTCTTGTGCAATAAAGAATATTTGTATTTGTATTAATCAAAATATTTTACTTTAATTTAAATTAAGGTAATAATAGGTAATAGTGATGACATGTATTTGTATTATTGTGATGACTATATAAATTTATGAAAAACCAAAATATCGCATTTAACCGGTATTATGCAAGATAACATCAAAATATTTTACACGAGATAAAACTAGTTCGTATATTTCAGGTATTCATAGTATTCATACTCATTATTGTCAATAATATTTAGAAGAACCGAAGTAATTACAATTTCATAAGAATTATTAGATATATTAATAAACATCCAGCATT